>PVKP010005100.1:0-92180 GCA_004027715.1 Plecturocebus donacophilus | reverse complement strand
CCTTCATTTCAACCCTGGTGAATCTGACGATTATGTGCCTTGGGGTTGCTCTTCTTGAGGAATATCTTTGTGGTGTTCTCTGTATTTCCTGGACTTGAATATTGGCCTGCCTTGCTAGGTTGGGGAAGTTTTCCTGAATAATATCCTGAAGAGTATTTTCCAGCTTGGATTCATTCTCTTCGTCACATTCAGGTACACCAATCAAACGTAGATTAGCTCTTTTCACATAGTTCCATATTTCTTGGAGACTTTGTTCATTCCTTTTTACCCTTTTTTCTGCCATCTTGCCTTCTTGTTTTATTTCATTGATTTGATCTTCGACCTCTGATATCCTTTCTTCTACTTGGTCAATTCAGCTGTTGAAACTTGTGCATGCTTCGCGAAGTTCTCATGTTGTGTTTTTCAGCTCCATCAATTCACTTATGTTCTCCTCTGTGTTGTGTTTTTCAGCTCCATCAATTCACTTATGTTCTCCTCTAAGTTGTCCATTCTCATTAACATTTCGTTAAATCTTCTTTCAAGGTTCTTAGTTTCTTTGCATTGAGTTAGAACATGTTCTTTTAGCTCACAGAAGTTTCTTATTATCCACCTTCTGAAGCCTGATTCTGTGTGTTCATCACACTCATCCTCCGTCAAGCCTTGTTCTCTTGCTGATGAGGAGCTGTGATCCCCTGTAGGAGGAGAGGCATTCTGATTTCGGGTGTTCTCAGCCTTTTTGCACTGGTTTCTTCCCATCTTTGTGGATTTATCCACCTGTCGTCTTTGTAATTGCTGACTTTCAGATTGGGTCTCTGAGTGGACGTCCGACTTGTTGGTGATGAAGTTTTTTCTGTTTCTTAGTTTTCCTTCGGGGGGCGCCCCTTCCCCACAGAGCTGGGCCTTCCCGGGTTCAGCTGTGCTTGTTCTTGGTCCTCAGTGCTTCCAATTGCTGTTCTCCTTGTGGGGATGGGACCAGCCAAGCCCGACTAAAAGGGCATCCAGTCCCGTACAATCCGCACCGAGAAGCGCTGCACTGGCCAAAAGAGTCGCACTGGTGACCTGTGTGGCTCCTTCGCTGGGAATCTCCCAGTCTGTGGGCATCAAAAATTGGTCTGCAATTGAGGCATCCACTCACTCTCTGCGCTTTTGCTGGGAGCTACGATCCTGAGCTGCTGCTACGCGGCCATCTTGGAGCTCTCTCTGCTCATGTATTTTCTTGATTTCATGTAGTCATCTATTTGTGTTCTCTTATAGCTCATTGAGCTTCTTAAGATGATTAGAGTTCTCTTTTAGGCAATTTATAGGTTGCCATTTCTTTTAGTGTCCATTACTAGACATTTATTTTTTGACTTTGCTGGTGTTTTTCCAATTATTTATGAGTCTTATTGGCCTTGCTTCATTGTCTGTGTATTTAAAGAACTAAGATCTTCAATTCTATAAAAACTGGCTTTGGCAAGGAAAACTCTTCATCCAACTGTCCATCCAGAATTCTGAGTAGGCCAAGTGTCAGCTTCTGTGAGCAGGTTTGCTGCCGGAGTGTATTGGTGGGCTGGCCCTGGTTCCTGGGTCAGCAAATGTGTAGACTTGAAGCCCAGGTCCATAGTGATGGGCATGATTCTGCAACCTTAGGGGCCAGTCTGACTCCTAGGTCCACTGGGATGGGCCTGGAGCCTATAGTCCTTTAGTCTAAAGTCAGCAGGAGGCAATGCAGTACAAGGTTCTACTGGGGTAGGCCTGACCCTAGGTCTTCTGGAATGGCTCTGGACCCTGGGTTCACTGGAGCCTGGGACCATGAGCATCCCCCTGGAGCCTGAGATGGTTGACCGTGGCCCAGCACCAGGCTCTACTGAGGTAAACTTATACCCTGGATCTTCTGGAGCAGTCCTGGATACTATGGCTTCTGGAACCTGTGGCCACAGGGACTGGGCTGGAGCCTAGGGCTGCAGTGGGTATCCTGGAACAGGGGTGGACCTGGAGCATAAGCCTGTGGAAACAAGTCTAGAGCCTGGGACAGAATGGCTAGACTCATGCTGGTGTGGTTCTGAAGGCCCTGTTCATAGGTGCTGGCCTAAAGCCCCAGGTCATGAAAGCTGACCTGATGACAGAGCCTGGGATAGACCTGGTGCTGGCATCCATGGTGAAGTCAGGTGTTCATTCCACTCTCCTTCCCTCATGCAGATGCTGACTGGGCATGAGAAAGGAGTAACACGGGTAATGTGACACTATTTTTCTTACCCTCTTCACTATGTCTTACTTATTTCTGTTATGTAATTGCTGATCTGGATTTCTTAATTTTTTATAAAGATATTTTGTGGATAGTTGTTCTACTTGATGTTTTTGTAAGGGGTCAAGCACTGGAAGATCCTATTCTGCCATCTTGCTAACATCACTCTGGTGTTTATACTTTGTATGCATTTCTCTTTAGTTTATACCTAGAATAAGAATGATGCAATACACAGCATTTATATTTTCACTTTGGAAAATACTGCCAAAATTTTCAAAAATGATTGAATATATTTACACTCCCCTTAGCAATGCAAGAAGATTCTGTTTGTTACATTTTAAGCTATATTACTGAATAAATGTTAAGCATTGAAACAATATTCTTGGTTCCTCTGATACCATTATGTAGGATAATGTCCTTCTTCTTAGGACATGCAGGCTGACGTATTTCAGGGAGAAATGTTATGATGTCTCAAACTTAATTTCAAATAGTTGAACAAGAACAACAAAAAGGATGGGTGGATAGAGAGATGTGTAGATAAGTAGAGACAGAGCAAACATGGTAAACATTAAAAATAGGTCAACCTAGAGAAAATATATATTTCAAGCCATGTAAAGACATGGAGGGAATTGAATGCTTTTTACTGAGTGAAAGGAGAAATCTGAAAAAGCTATATACTATATGATTCCAACTATATGACATTCAGGAAAAATCAAAATACAAAAAAGAAAAAATCAGTTATTTGTCAGGGCTTAGGGTAGAGGGAGGGATAAACAGGTGGAACACTGAGGACATTTAAGACAGTGAAACTGTTTGATACCATGAAGATGTTCACATGTCACTAAATTATCCAAGCCCATAGAATGTACAGCAACAAGAATGAACCTTAATATGGACCTTGAGTGATTATGTCAATACAGATACATCAAATGTGATATATATATCTCTCTGGCAGGGGAAGTTGATAATGGCAGAAGCTATGCATGTGTGATGTATGGGGACAGTGAGTATGTAGGACCTCTCTGTACCTTCCACTCAATTTTACTGTCAACCTAAAACTGATTTAAAAGTTAGAGTTTATTTTTTTTATAAAGGAGGAAAGAAATCATATAGACCAAAAAGTACAAATAAAAAACAAATAATTATATTTTAAACCCAAACATTTTAAATGTAAACAAAGTAAATATTTCATATAAAATGCAAACATTGTCAGACTGGATAACATCAGTTTTAGGAAGTCTTATATAGAAAACCAAAGCCTAATTTACAGACTTTTACTATAACATTCAGTATACCAGTGAGAGAAAGGATATGAGATGGGCAGAACAGATAGAAATCATGTGGTATTTAATATGTCTTATAATAGATTTTGTGATGACAGTTGTACAAGTTTATAACTTTTTGAAATAATGAATATGTTTACTTATGTACCATAAGTTGTAATAAACAACAGAAGGGCAATTTATTTTAAGATTCTTTTTGTATATTTGGAAATATCACAGATTCCTTTCCAGGAGGTTTGAGGACTTCAGATAGGAATGTAGGCAGGATTTTTAAAGTATGAAATAGGCAACAGGTTTCATTTGAAATGTTCAATACTTTTCATAGCTTTACACTGATAACATTCCAGTTCTATGAAAATAGTATGAAAATGGTGAAGTTGAATAGAATATCCCCTAATATTATATTCTCTGCCAATTATACCAAGAAAAATTAGTTACATATAACATTTTCGGAATAGGGACTTTTATGACTAATTAAGTCACAGCCAAAAATTCATACTTTGCTTTATATTTGTCAATAGAAAAAAATCAAATATCCATAGTAATAACCATCTTTCTTCCATTAAAAATATAATAATATTCCAGATAGACTGTTTTAAATTATAATTCTACCATGTAGAGAAAATACTAGTATTTTTAAGTTTAATTTACAGTCACAGAAAATGCTACCTCATGAATCCAAGACAACCAAGAGTCCAAAGAAAACTTAAAGTAGTGAGTCTTTTTCTTAGTCAATAGTGCCTTTAACCAAATTTGACATTTTCTTCCAATTTTCTTTGTCTCCTTTGTTGCAATTTAATGTTTTATGAGCATCATTCATCTAGAAAATTGCTCTTAGAGAAGAAAATAATATAATCTGAAGTAACACTGCTGTTTACCACAAATATATAAAAAGTAAAGTTTTGAAACAGTTTTTGAAACTGTGATCATTTGGCCTGGATAATGAAAAGTTATTTTGCGTTTCTCAAAACTTATAAACAGTTTGAAATGTTGCAATAGTTTTATCCAAACTTTTTATTACTCTTTTTTGAACTTTAGATTTAAATTACTACAGATCAGAAAGCACCAATAAGTAAAGTACACTCTTTTGTCTTGTTTTCAAATTAGGCAAAGTGCTACCTACTCAGGCACATGCAGACCTACAGTGAATCGATATCAATTTTTTCTTAGTTTTATGTAACACTGGGCTATTTTCAAAATGTTTCTATTTTATTTGATGCTCACAACTTTGTAATTAAGAGAGAGAAAAAGACAATTTTCAACATTTCAGAGATAAGGGAATAAAGCTCCACACAGTTTAAGTAAACCCACATTGGATGACAAGTAATGAATTAAATAGATATTTGAGAAATTACTTATTATCCAACATTTATTAATTATCTCCAAATTTCCATGCTCCATCTATATATTGTTCAGAAACACTTCCTGTAGGCCTTGTGTCTCATGGTTGCAATGGTTGATAGTGATGGTGATAGTAAGGATAAAGTGAATGTGTGCACACACACAAGTAGGAAGAGAAAAGAGGACAACAGAAATTAGAGGAATAATAAAATTAAAGATTAAAGAAAAGCCTTCAAAAGAGTAGAAATACAACCATCACAGCCAAGAATAGCTAGTTCTTTTCAAAGAAATAAAAGGAGAAAATAGAAATCTAATAAAATTAAAATGAAATTAATTTACATTTTTGCTAACAGGGTATATATATAATGAATAAATACTTCACTTTGCCAAATCATGAAAAAATGACATTTGACTGAGAATTTTACTACCAATGAATATATTTTTCTAAATAATCAATTAGTATTACTGGGGACCACATAACCACATAGTCAAGGTGTGGCAGAGAAGCCATGAAGCTTACCACAAAAGTAAATATTCCATACTAGAGCTTCTTACACCAAAACCAGTTTCAGTAATTAAAAATGAAATTAATGGGTTGTAAGCACTGATATTATATAATACTATATCTTTATACAGCCTATTGATTATACAGCCTATTGTTATAATTGTTTATATAAAAACTATTTAATATTTTATGCTACATAAATTGCTATCACAATTCTATGGCAAGAATGCATTTACCATGTTCTGTTTCCAGAAGTACCAAGAATGGGTGACCTGTAGGAAAAATTCCAATGGAGGAGTTACGTTATAATTATACTTACAGTTCATAATATTTGTGGTAGAGTAAAAGTTCACATGTAAAAATACAGGAAAATATACATAATGTGAAATTTTTATAATGATATCAGTACAGAAACAATACTACTGTCCTGATAAAGAATAAAGAAAATACACTAAGCCAAAAATTTAACTACTTTCTCAGGTGATTTGGTTTCACCTTTTGCTCTACTATATATGTGCTTGTGTCCCTAAAATCCTGTAGTAATGAGTTTTAAAGAAGGATATTGTCACTAAATGTCTTATCTTAAATAAGGGAAAAATCTTAATGTCTCCCAAGCCCAAAAATAAAATTCTCATTTGAAAAAAATCTACAGATAAATATTTTAAAAGAAGTTTTTCAATTTTCTCTTTTCAAATTGGATCATTTTTGTTGCTCTAGCTTCAAGTTTGCTTTTCTCTTCTCAGTCATGCCTATGACACCTTTAAGCCCATCCAGTAAAAATGTTTTTTTTCAGATGTATTTTTTGTTCTAAATTTTTCTTTTGGTTCTTATTGTAGTTCCTATTTCTCTACTGAGATTTTCTATCTTTTCAGTTATTATGAACATACCTTTTCTTGCCATAGTAAGTACAGTTATAATAACAGCTTTAAGTTCTTTGTCTGACAATCCCAACTCTGTAGGACTCACTGTTTCTGTGATATCCTTTCCAAGAATGGAAAGCCTGGGTGTGGTCTGAGAAAAGAGACAGACCCAGGCGGAGGGCATTGACAGAATGAAATGGTAAATTCTTAAGACTCTGTAGAACATGAGAGACAAGGATAGACTGAAGAAAAATTCAAAGATGATGAGACCTGACAGCTAAGTGCAGCATGTTTCTGAACAGGATTCCAGTCAAGGAAGGAAAAAGATGTTGTTAGGATAGTTGATGAAATTTAAATGATATCTGTGGTTTGAATGATAATGTTATATCAGTATTGATTTCTTAATTGAGAGAAGCATCTAATGGCAATGAAGGACAATTTTGTTTCGGGGAAGAAAGAGAGATGGAACAAGTGCAATGAAGTGTTAACAGAGACTCTGGAATCTGGGATTACTTTGGCAGAGGAATCTGGGAGTTCTTTGGCAAACTGTATGTATTTGAAGCTATTTCAAAATACAGGCAAATAAAAATAATGATGCAAATTAAAAATAAATGAACATAAAGAAAATTCAACTATATTTTCTGTGAGACTTAGAATATGTTAACACTATTATTGATCTGGATATTTGGCAAATATGATAAAATGGTAACACTATAATTGATCTGGATATTTGGCAAATATGAAAATGTCTTTGAACTTTGTTTCATATTTTTATCTTTCCCATGCAGATGAAAACAACATAATTTTTTGCCATATATGTAATGCTCTTCAGAATCTGGCTGCAGAACACAGTGATTAGCTGGAAGGCCCTCTGGAATTCAGGAAACAGTCAGATCATCCCTTTCCCAACATGAGACTCAGAAGAATGAAGCTGACTGAAGCTCAGTAGCTGAGTTCATTTGTTTATCAAATATTGGCTGACTGATGCCTGACCTCTTGGAACTAGCCGAGTCCCCCTGGCTGGCTGGTTGGCTGAACTTCTGATCTTTCCTTCCTGAACCTTCCCCATCAACTCCTGTTTCTACCTTTGCTCTTTTTGCTGGTTGGCCGCCCTCCCTGAGGCTACCAAAATGTTGCCAAAAGATTGAGTGTACCAGTAATGATAATAAAATGGACTCAATACAGGCAGAGAACTCAGATAAAAACAAGAAAACTCACAGTAAAAAAAATCATTCTGTACACTGAAATGCGTAGCTGTAAATTTTTTGAGTATTTTAACTAGTTGAACATGTTCTACTTACTTGAAGTAGGAAAGCAGTAGCGTAATTTCATGCATAAATCTTTTTAGACAATGACATTATTACTTTCAACTAGTAGTAAATTAACAAAATATAGTGAGAGTAGAATAGAGAGATAAAACATTTAAGATATAATAAATAGTTTCTAGATCTAGGCACTATGCTAAGCTTTTAAAATAATCTTAGCCTTAATTCTTCTTGATACAGTAAAGAAACTAAGAACAATGGAAGTAGAGCCTAAATTGTGCCTAGGCTGTGTCAGACTGCAAAAGCCCACATCCAGCTACACAACTTGACAAACTGCACTCTGGTGAATGAATGAACTATGATTCATTTCATAATGGACCAAATTTGCTGCCCATCAGTCCGTCCTAGGCACGTTTACCTTCCAAGTTGAACAATCAATTAGTTACACTTCCTACTTTACCTAGATCTTCAGATTGTCAATATTTTCTTCAATCTTTTAGTTATTTAATGTCACATGACTACCCTCAATAATAGTATATATGAATGTTTGTGTTGGTGATAGGAGGTCAATCAGATTGTTCCAGATAACCACTGCCTTTCTACCTTGCCTAAATTGGTATTTCACATATTCTTTTCCTTAAAATTTGACATAGGCTGGGTGCAGTGGTGCATGCCTGTAATCCCAGCACTTTGGGAGGCCGAGGCAGGCAGCTCACCTGAAGTCAGGAATTCAAGACTAGCCTGACCAACATGGAGAAACCCCGTCTCTACTAAAAATACAAAATTAGCTGGGCGTGTTGGCACATGCCTGTAATCCCAGCTACTCGGAAGGCTGAGGCAGGAGAATCGCTTGAACCTGGAAGGCAGAGGTTCAGACATTGCACTTCAGCCTAGGCAACAAGTGTGAAACTCTGTTTTGGGTGGTGGTGGTGAACTGACATAGTTTTTTATCTGCTGAGAGTACAAGTTAATAAATGACATCGCAATTGGTCATCCTTTCTAATGGTACACTTGCATTTTATAACTGTATGAAAAAACTCAAGGAGATTGCTATTATTCTACCTATCTGGGTTTAAATGATAAAGAAAAGAAGTATTTTTCAGATGGAGAACCCCCTTATATCAAAATATGTCTGCCATTTCAGTTACTCTAGTGTCTGAGAATAGTTGAGACACTAGCTCAGCAAACTAGTTTGCTGAAGTACCTAGTGATGCTAAGAGAAGTTTCTTCTGAAGTGGACTGACAAAGTCGGGAAGCTTTTTTGAACTCACAAACTGATGTATTATTATTGGAACACTTTTGCATTATATCTGTACTATGTCAATGGTTAAAATTAAAATTGTTTACTGTTATAAAATTAACTCCCTAGAAGATTAAGTCACGGTTACCTAGTACTTCTCCTATTCCATAGTACACTGTATCTCTAGTCTAGTTTGTGTTTCACTTTGAGAAGAGGAGCTTTATCAAAGAGAGGAGTTAAAATAATTGGGAAAATTTTGAGGACCTAATGTAATTTAACACCTATTGAGTTACATTAAATAGGTGTCTACTTTTTTGATTCCACATACATAAAGTTTTGCCTTTACTGATCCATGCTCAGAAGATAATATATGAGTTTTTGATCTTCTGAGCTTGTGTATTTGAGTATGTGTATATGTTTACTGATCCATGCTCAGATCACAAAATGAGTTTTGGATCTTCTGAATTTGTGTACATGAGTATGTGTATATATTTATATATGCATATGTCTGTATCCCAGTAATGATTTTGAGTGTATCCACCCAAATCTCCATCCGATTCAATTTGATCCCAAAGACTTGAGTTTATCAGACCTTGAAAAAGTTAAATAATTAACTTAAACCCTGAAACAGAAAAATAAGCTATATCATCAATATTGAGGATATTTTAAATACTGGATTTCCTTAGAATGAAGAATGGTTTCCAATTTTGTAGTAGCCTTGTCTTTTGATATTATTAATAAATACTGGCTAAAGGTATGCTGAATTAAAGAATTATTCCATTTACCTGAGTAGAAGTCTAAATCAAATCATGGAAAATAGGTCATTCAACCAAAACAGCAAGTTTAGAGAACTGTAACTAAAACTTTCAGTATTGAGTTTACATAACAATCCACACTATACACAAATAACCATTTTAAACAATCAGTTATTTAAAAACTTAACATAATAAAGTGATCCAGAAGAAATAATGTACTATTTTATATAATTCAAGAAGTTGAAAGATGCAATACTCTACAGAAATCATTTCCAGTGACCTCTTTTTTTTTTTTTTTTTACAGTAAACATGACCAGGTAATCTAGTGATCTCTTAACTGTTGCAAAAGCAAAGAAATATTTTTCTTAAGTTTGTACAGTTTTACTAAGATTTTTCAGCCAATATTCTTTGATATAAATTTCCCTATTCATCCTCAAAAAGAATACTGAATAGTTTGGATAGCTGATGCTTAAAATTTAGCAGTATGAAGCCAACTAAGGGGAATAACTTGTGATGAGGATGGAACACCTATTTCTACCTTGTTTAAGAAAGCTATTGTACAAGACTCTTTAAGAACCAATCAGATGAACTAAACTGTATGATAAACTGAAATGATATAGGCAAAATTATTTGATTCAAATTGCATTATAAAACTGCTTTATGAAAACTATATTGGGTAAGTACTCTAAATATCCTAATGAATAATATGATATGATAACTATATTGGGTGAGCACTCTAACATCCTAATTAATAATTTATAGTGGTGAGTAGATTGTCCATAAGAAAGGACTACCTCTGATGTGTATAGAGAAAAGAACTAGAGAGACATTGGGAGTTCCTGGCTGCCTCCAATTCAGTTTGCAAAGAGTTTTGAGAAAGATGAAATAATGAATGCAACAGCAAGGTCAAGACATGCACAGAAGCAAGAAGGGGTTTGTTCCAGCCTAGAAAAAGAAATAAAGTATCAGTGTCATTAGTAAAGTAAATGGATTTTTCAAACTGAGTTCAATTTCTCTACAACTTGGCCATATGCTGTTTGATAGCATTTTGATTTTTTAATATTATCCAATATTTTAGATATCTAGATATTTCTAAAATATGAAAAACTATGAAAAGAAAATATGCTATTGGATACTGTTTTTGTGATTTCCTGGTTTCATACCTGATTTAGTAGTATTGCATTGATACCATGCCCTAAAGAGAATCTGAAACATTACGAGTGCTTATTTTTTGAGTAAGACACTTGATAAGTCAAATGAATTTTCTTGTTATATTGCCTGCATCATTAACAGGAGAAGCTTTGATATCCAGGATTACAATATGTCAAATGACAAAAAGAATGGCAGAAAAGTATAATAGTATTAGTACTCTTTCAAATGTAAAGTTCAATTTAAACTAGTTTTTTAGCAAAATAGAATTGGAATGATGAATATGTTTTAAAAAGGAATATATTTTATTATTTAACTGAAAATTCTGGGGTATAACTGGATCCAGGTGCTTGTAAGATGTGATTCACAGCTCAGTTTCTCCATCTATCAGTCAGGTTTTCATTAAGTAGTGGGCAAGTAATTGCTTGAAACTCAAGATTGTGTATATATATATATATATATATATATATATATATATATCTTCAGCTTTGCAACATTGGAAATAAAAGTCAGTCTTATAAAAGAAAGATTTTCTCATAGCTTAAAAAAAGTAAGCCTCTGTAGACTCATGAATCTAGACCTGAAGCACATTGTAGAAAATGCATGCTTTAGAAGAATGGGGGCTTTGTTACCAGCAGAAAAATAAAATAATAATAATAATAAAAACCACTGCCCCTCTAGTAGTCTAGAGTTCATTATAAACTTAGGCCCTGAGTGTATTCCCCTGGCCCACAAAAGGGATTTATTTGATCTTCTTAAAGGAGGGGGTCAGGTGCAACAAAGTATATCTGAATATGAAAAGGGTTACAAGTGTTGTGGGATAGGGAATGGTATTCCAAAAATGTAAATCAAGTGGCCAAGAATGTGTTTTAATACTTTAATAGCCCTGGGCTTTGTAATAAATCTTTGTAGGGTGAGAGTTTAAGTTTTTTAAAAATATATACATATATGAAGACTTTGTATTTATAACCAAAATCAGTCACTGTAATTTAATATTTATTGGCTCTGGATTATAAGTGGTATGGTTTGCAAATTAATTGATTATATTTCATGGTCTTTGGGGCATATATTTTCAATTATTAGCAGTGGACAATATTGTCTACTCTTTCATTAATTTTATTCCATCAAGAATGTAAAATAAAGATTCTTATTAAAGTATAAGGAGATAAACTGAAAATTTTCCATAATCAATCACCAAGATACCAGGATTTTTAGAAGCTGATTAAAATGAAAATACCAAAATTAAACATATTGAGAAACAAAAAGTTGATATTTCTATTTTAATTAAAACTATAATTGGCCTGGAATGGTGGCTCATGCTTATAATCCCAACACTTTGAGAGGCCAAGGCAGGCGGATCACCTGAGGTCAGGAGTTTGAGAACAGCCTGGCCAACATGGTGAAACCCCAACTCTACTAAAAATTCAAAAATTAGCCAGGCATGATGGTGGGCACCTGTAATCCCAGCTACTCAGGAGGCTGAGGCAGGAGAATCGCTTGAACCTGGAAGGTAGAGGTTGTAGTGAGGCAAGATCACGCTTTTGCACTCCAGCTAGACACTGTCTTGAAAAAAAAACTATAATTATCTCAACACTCTAAAATAAGTCTTTTGAGATCTTCTATAGTTCCCTAATAGAGATACGTGACCCCTTGTAATCGACAAAAATTTTTAATTCTTTATTAATTATATGTGAAATAAGAATTAAAAGAGTATTCAACAGTCATAAAACTACTTTGCAAACAAAAACCAATAAGTTAGGTACTATTTTTAAAGTTCCACTTTCAAGTCAGGTTTTAGTTTTAAAAATACCTGTTTAATCCACCTGTGAGAAGCTTAAAATTCAAATCTTTGTTTACTTCAATGTTAATTATTAAATTCTTACTTTCTAATACATGAATTAATTCAAAATCAGTACACACATGTTTAATCTTGATTTGTGACATACGCATCTATTCCTAATTGCTTGATTTCAAACACCTAAAAGTCTAGAACTTTAAGATGAGATTTTCTTTATATTGGTTTACATTGCCCACTAGAGAAAAGAGGAATAAAATATCTTAATTATTATAGAGATTATAAATATGCCTTCAATATAATCACCAAATATTATTTTTCTGTAGTGCTCTAGAATAGGCCTATAATTCAGCTCTGCTTACTTTCTTCAGCTTTATTAAGGTACAATTGACAAATAAAATTATATATATTTAAGGTATAGAGTGTGATGTTTTACAATACATATACATTGTGAAATGATTACCAAAATCATGTTAAATAACATCTCCATCATTTTACATGGTTTTTGGCGTGTGTGTATCTGAGTGGTGAGAATATTTAAGATCTACATAATTAGCAAATTTCAAGTCCACTTTCTTTTTAATGAAAATGCTATTTCATTCTCCTTTGCATATTCCCATTAGTCATGTTTACACATTCTCCTCCAAGTTTGGATTTGGAGCATTTAGAAAATCCTAAGTCAAATGAAAAGTATTGCTTGAAAAAAGCTTCTATTTAAAGAATACATAATACATATTGTTACTGCACCATCTGTCATTTGTTCATCAGAATTTATTATCCCTGAAACAATAAAATGAGGTGTTGATGACTTTTTCTGAAGAATCAGGTCTGTAAGTAAGAGACATATGCTAATCAGAAAGCTCTTTTCTTTTTATTTTTCTAAAATTTGTAATCCAACTGATTACTTCTCCTCAGTGAGCACCAAAACTGCACGGTGGCCAGGCAGGCGCAGCGGCTCATGCCTGTAATCCCAGGACTTTGGGAGGCTGAAGTTGGAGAATTGTTTGAGGCTTGGAGTTCAAAACCAGCGTGGGCAACACAGTGAGACCCCCATTTCTAATACATAAAACTGTATGTGGTGACACAATCCTGTAGTCCTAGCTACTTGGGAGGCTGAGGCTATAGAATCCCATGAGTGCAGAAGTTCAAGGCTACAATGAGCTATGATTGACCCACGACACTCCAGCCTGGGCAACAGAGTAAGACTCTTATCTCTAAGAAAATAAAAATAAAAATGGCATGGCTTATGAGTACAATTAAAACTAATTTCAAATAATTTCTTGACTACCCAGAATGCTTTAGTAGAGTGAAGAACACCCAATACCTGTCATGAGGATCAAATGGGAGAGATCTTGCAAAGACTATCAGGAAGAAATGGCTATCGAAACTTAATTTTCTTTAAGTTTTTCATCTTTTTTCTCAAATGCATCACAAAACTTTGAGTGTTGATGTCGAAGAACCAATCAAATGATCCAATAATCCAATATCATTTTCAATGTTTTGTTACCAAAAATAAGGCTAAGCAAAGAAGAAGAAGAAGAAGAAGAAGAAGAATATAGTAGTAAATTATATGGTCAGTGGAATACCTAATAAAAATTATTTCATGAAAAATCTAATGTGGCTGTGTTAGGCAGAATAACGGACCCTTAAAGATGTTCCAGCAATTTGAGATTCAACCTGCAGTTCCTGGCTTTCAAGAGGAAAGAACGGGAGCATGAATCAAAGAATATGGGCAACCTCTCCTAGCAGCAAAAAGCAAGGAAATGGATTCTCTCTTAGAGCCTCCAGAAGCAACACAGTCATGCTAACACCTTGCTTTTAGTCCATGAAACCCATTTTGAACTTTCGACCTCCAGGTATATAAAATAATAAATCTGTGATGCTTTCAGCCACTAAGTTTGTGGTAATTTTTAAAGGCAGCAATAGGAAGCTAACACAAAGCTCAGTCACCATAAATAAAATTACATATTGAAGAAACAAGTGGATGTGTGAAAACTGGTCAGATAAACAACCACAAAACATATGATTTATTATCCTTTAAGATATTTGAGACTTGTTTATCTAATCAGCTAACTCAGCAGTTTTGTCCTAATATTTCTTAAATTGATCACACACACATACTCATATATGCCTTACCCTTTAGAAAGCTTTTTGAGCAAGATTTAGCATCTTTCTCCTTCATTAATGAGTTGAATAAAATTCTTATTGTGTTCATTTTATACTTGTGTCAGAGTGATTTTTTACCTTTTGAAAAGTATCATTTAACACAAGAAAAGCATCATTTAACACAAGAAAAGCCAGCAAAGAAGTCTTAGGAAAAACCAGTATAAAAATAAGAAGAAGCCCAGGAGAGAGTAGTATCAGGAAGCAAGAAAATAAGAAATTTAAGAGGTGTTAACGGCAGAATGCGCAAGTATGACAAGCAGGCTGAAGATTCAGATGCGTGACTGGAAGATGACTAATTGGAAGAGGGACAAATAAGTCTATAAAGTTTAAAACAAACAAAAAAGTAAATCAGTAAGCAATAAAGAAAAACAGACAGTAGGACCACTGAATTTTAAAAGAATTTAGGTAATAAGAGAAAGAAACACAGTGTAGCTAATAAAGAAAAGCAGTCATATGAGAAAGTGCCTGTTTAGGGTGAGTAGGTTTTGATGAGAAAGGAGCTAGGAAAAAAGAAAACAAGGGTTCAGGTCCAAAAATACATGGACTGTGGCAGAAGTGAGGGGTGGAGAGTGTGCGTAGCATTGGAAAAAAAATCCTGAGGACATGGCTTCAAACACTGTTAATTCTCCCTAGTGAAGGAGAATGGAAATTTCTCTGCAGCAGGGAGGAAAAAAGACCAAAAAAAAAAAAAAAAGAGAGAGAGAGAGAGCGAGAAGAAGGTGTAGAATGACTTCACACCCAATAGAAATTATTTTCTTAATGGCTTCAGAGGCAAAGAGATTTGACTTAGGTTTGTGGTAATAAAAGGGCTCAAGTTGGAAATGGGTAAGATTTTTAATAGAAATTATAGGAAATGTAAGGAAGGTTGAGTAAAATAACCACCAAGCATTGCTGGAAAAAGCTGGGGCTGGAAATCTGTGCTAGAATCAGGCCAATGCAATTATCTTCCTCACATTCTCAAGAGTCTTTTCAAAACCTCCTAAGCATACAATGTTCTTCAGCCTTTCTTTATTGCAAATGTTTATTCCAGATTTGATGTTTATTCTCTTTAGATTTTAGCTTTTTAAAGGCAATATTATTGCTAAAATACTCTCTCCTTGACAGATCAAGGAAATCCCTCCCTTTTCCCTCAACTTGATTAAGCCAGAAAACTCAGGTCAGATAGACAGCCTGGGAAGTACCAGATGTATCTTTGTCAGAAAAGTATGAAAAACACATTCTACCCCAACAGAATTTTATACAAGAAGTCCAGAATTATAAAACTAAAAATATTTCCTGTGGTTATAAATTCTGATTTACCACCAATTTGATACACTATAACAATTTCACTCCCATAGGCAGTCTCTAAAGTTCATTAGCAAAAAGTAGACAGAGCTCCAGTCCTGGAGAATTTTCAGCCTCAATCACCTTCTGCATCACTGTGGGCTGTGGCACAAAGTCACAATGCAGTTTAATTCTGTGGTCAGGTATGTGCTATCGTCACAGCAATTGTCTGGCCAAATATTAAGAAAATGTTAGAGAACACATTTGTAATTATAAACATCATGTCTATGGATTCAAGTATACCAAAACATTTAAAGTACTTTTATCATGCTTTTCTTTTCCTTTTAGCTTCTAAAATACATATATACATGTATTTGTGTATATATATATGGATATATGGATTTTGAAAAAGTTATAAAATTAAACTTTCTCTCTCTCCACATATACATATATATGCTTTCTTGTATGGTAATATGGAACTCATATGCCTACTTCTACTCTATGATGTTTCCATGGTATTTTTTCAGCTGTCATGTGATTCATCTCTGAAAATCATTAGCATCTGAAACCACTTACTGTCCACAGAAATTTTCAATATGACTTCAGAATATTAAGTTACATTTTAAGATAAATAAACCTATCTGTGGATCTCATCTACACTAAACCTATCACCATACTTCAGAATTTTAAAAGATTCTGCTTGGGCATGGACAACAAGTGGGCAGAAAAGGCATTCCAGAAAGTTCAAATATAAAAACTTAGCAGGGTGGCTTTGAAAATTTGTATCATTTAATGCTTTCAAATTCTGAATTTTTATGCAAATGGCTAAACGTTCTAAAATACTAAATGTATAAAAATGTAAATAACACTCCCGTTTGTAATTCAGATTTCATTCTTTGAAATTATATTTATATTATTTTAAATAACTAGTTCAAAAAAACTAGTCCAAATAAAAAAAAATACTGATAATAATTAATATTTCTTTAAGTATAAAAAAATCCAAGGTTTGGAAATCTGAAATCTTAGCTCATTTCCCAGCTATAAGTCCCTAAATGACAGAGAAAGTATACACTTACACATTTTAGAGGACACGAATCAAGTTCACAAATATCACTGAGTTTTTGGCTCAAACTTCTTTGCTATCTTCCCCCTGCTGAACTATAACTAACATATGAGTTTAGAAAGAACACTCCATGTTCTTTACATGTTACAACAATCATTAAAAGTATTTCCTATGAGTCAGATCCTGCTCTAAGCCCTTTTCATGCCCTAAGTAATCTAATTTTCAAAAAATTAAGGGCCCATTTCACAGATGATTATAGCTAAAGTTCAGAGAAATACAGTAACTTGCCAAGGCCACTTAGCTAGTATGATAAAGCTAGGATTTGGATCTGGGCAGTTTAATTCCAGAAGACTACACTCTAAATCTTATACACCACTGTTCCTCTCATGGTAATAGAGAAGTCTGAGGTGGGGAAAGGAGGAACACAAAGAAATCCAAAAGGAAGGAGAATCAATACTGCATTCCATAAAGAAGGTGCTTCTTACCACTCACGGCTCCGTTCTCCAAAAGCCCTATTTGCTACCACCAGGGCCTACCTATAGCATATCAGAGCTACTACTCTTTGGGAATAGAGTGAGGAATGGAAGGAGGAGATGGTTCGTTACTCCATCTATAAAATGTAATTAAATCCAACATTCCACTATATTTTCTCTAGCTACCCAAAATATGCTTAGAAAACTAGCTTTTTGGTCATCTAGAACTGTCTATTTCAAGGAATAAAACTAACAGAAGTTCAAAATAGTTTTCTGTTTACCACTGTTTCTACGAACCTACATAAGACATTTCTAAATATTCTTGTGATCTTGTGCTTAGAAGCCTCTAAAGTCAGTGCTAGGCAGAGCCACACTGGAGTATGTGGCAAAATGAAAAATCAGAAATACTGATTTTGTGTTTCTTTGATTTAAAAATTTTTTTGTCAGGGCTTTTTTTCCCAATAATTTTATTTTAGAATGTTGAATGAAAACGTTATTTATCTTTGTTATGGGGTGGCAGAAGTTGGTTACTGAGCAATGTATTTTTATTTATTTGTTTGTTTTTGGTGCCACGTTAAATTTTGTGTGCTGGTGATACAGAAGGGCTGGGAGCCCAGCTACACGCCACCTGGCCCCAGTTTTCTGTCCGGATGTTGTCTTTTTGGTCTGTCCTGCTACTATCCTCTGCCTATAAAAGACATCATCTGGCAGAACAACACAAATGTCTGAGCATTGAGGATACAAGCGGCTGAGCAGCCAGCAGAGAGAAGAAGCTGAGCATTGGAGACTACAGACAAACGTGACTAACTTCAGATGGTGAGGCTTCAGAGACAGGTCCAGTGGGAGACAGCCAGGCTTCAGGGAAAGATCACCTTTCCATCCCCTTTCTAGCCTCCCTTTTCGTTGAAAGCCACCCACCACTCAGTAAAGCTTCCTCATCCACCACCTTTGAAACAATCCGAATGACCTCGTTCTTCCTGAATGCAGGATAAGAACCCAGGTGCCGAGAGGGCAGGGCCTGCCATCCTGACCCTCCACTGAGCTGGTTGGCACTTGGTTGTCCCTGGACATCAGAGCTGAAAGACCACTGGTTGTAACACGCTTGGATGCTGCTGTGGGGCCTGCAGAGTCTGTTCCCATCAGAGATGAGTGACCGGCAGGTTCCAGCATTAGTTTCCTACAGTTCCTGCACTGGCTCACTGGCTTGAGCCCTCCCGCAAGGAGTGGCCAGCAGCGAGATGGGTAAAATGAGCCACTTCAGTTCCTGCCAGCAAAGGGGGTCAAGGGAACTATCCCGTCTCACTAGGCTAGTGCTTCACACCTCAATCTATTAAAGGTGTGAGATGCTACCTCAAAAAAAAAATGTATTTCATTAGGCTGATGCTAGATTACTCATGAGTATCAGATAAAAATAACAAAATGTTATTGATAATATAGTGTCGCCACATTGTACCCATACCGCCTATAAAGTCTGACACTTGTCAAAGTCAACACTGGAGTAAAGTTTTAGAAATCAGTCTACATACTACATGTCCTATCGCATATTCTCTCAAATAGAAATTTAATTTTTTTAACAGGAAGATATTTCTAAGATTCTGATTTAACAATAAACATGTAATAGGCACTTGCAAAGCTGGCTGTATGCAATTCTTAAAACATTTTGTGAGGGCCAGGCACAGTAGCTCAGGCCCGTAATCCCAGCACTTTGGGAAGCCAATGCAGGTGGATCACCTGAGGTGGGGAGTTCAAGACCAGCCTGACCAGCATGAAGAAACCCTGTCTCTACTAAAATTACAAAATTAGTCGGGCATGGTAGCACATGCCTGTAATCCCAGCTACTCTGGAGGCTGAGGCAGGAGAATGACTTAAACCTGGGAGGCGGAAGTTGCAGTGAGCCGAGTCCATGCATTGCGCTCCAGCCTGGGCAACAAGAGCAAAACTCCATCTCAAAAAAAGAAAAAAAAAATTGTGTTTTAATTTTTGTCCAATATTTGGTATTGAATAAAATTTTGCCCAATATTTGATAAAAATTACTGCATAATTTTTACTTTACAGGAGAAATAGAAGTAATTTAGTACTCTATGCTAAACAAAATGCATGTATATATTTAAGCTTCTAGTATTTTGTTGCATAAGTAATATGTATTCATCACAGGAAATATATATAGTAAAGATAAAAATTAAAATTATCCATAAAGCTATGGTCCTAAAAATTATTCCAGGTCTTTCCCTCTAAGTATATGAAAAAATAAAATTAAATAATACCTGTAATTAACATGACTTTTTAAACTTAAAATTTGTTGTGAACATATTTCTTTTTTTTAATTTTTTTTTGAAAGAAAGAAAAAGAGAAAAGGAGAAAGAAAGAGCAAAAGATAGAAAAAAAGAATGAAAGAGAGAAAGAAAGAAGTTGTGAACATATTTCTGCATTATTTTAAAAAGCTAATAATAAAAATACGTAATATTTTATTATATAAATGTTAAGTACTTTCTTTATTCTCCTTTAGATTTTAATGTTGCTTTCTCATTATTCCACAATGCTGGGAAGACCTTAACTCTATATACTTATTTCAATCTGTCCTTACTGTAATCCCATAGAAGTAGAACAAATGGATTAAATGATAGAAATATCCTTAAGTTTATTTATAAAGGTAGCAAACTTTCTCTCCAGAAAAGCTATACCAGTTTGTCAGTACCGAATTAAATAACCCATTTCCTTTTACTTCAAACAATCATGACTCTTACTGTTCTTAATGATTCTAAACTGATAGGCAAAAACCACTGCCTTGCCTTAATTTACATATTTTGTTAATCTAGAAAACATGTTTGATTTTTTGTTTATCTGTAATTCTCCGTTAGTGGGTTATTTACACTTGTGCTATGCTTATTTTTATATTATCATATTCATACTTTTATTAATTAAGATTACTAATTATTAACATTATTAGTTACATGTTTGCCAATTATCTTTTTAATTTAAATTATGGTAATTAGCCATACTAAATTTTAACATGTTTGTATACTCACATTTATTAATCTTTTTCTTTAGGTATTAGGCCTTGGAAAATTCTTTCTCTGGGTATATAAATATTAACTTATATTTTGTTCCAGTAGATTTGTAAGTTCAATTTTTCCATATAAATATTTAACTCATCTGGAATTTAGTTTCGTATAAGGTGTGAGGTTGTTTCCAGCTGGTTCCAACACTACTTATTCAATTATCCACTTTTTCCTAACTGGTTTGAAATGTTATCTTAATCATACATTAAATTGTATATATAGTTGGTCTGTTTCTGCATTTTTCTTCTGTTTCACGGATCTTTCTTTCTTGTCTGGCACAATGCTACCACATATTATTTTTACAGTTTAACAGTACATTATACAATCTGGTAAGGGCATTGCTCTTCTTTAAAAATAAAAAAAATTGTGGCTATTCATTAATTTATTTTCCAGATAAAGTTTAGAATCTTTTTTACAAGTTCTAAAAAATAAAAGTCCCACTGGAATTTTGATTATAAATGTGTGAAGTTTATAGGTTAATTTGGAGAAAGTTGACTTCTTCCTCTCCAAAAACATCTTTCTCACCACTTAGTCAAAGTTTTTTTTATGTCCATCAGTAAAATCTGGCCATTTTCTTCAAATAGGCCTGCCCACTTAGTGTTAAATTTATTGATATCTATCATATATATTGTTATTATTCTGAAGGAACTGTTTAATATATTCCTAAACTTAAATATTTATGTTGTATATTTTGTAATGAAAGTATTAAAGTAGAAACAATACAGTTTCCTGGTAGTGCTTGTTTCTTTTCTTGTCCCTGCTGTTCACTGACACCATAAACTTGAGCAAATTTCTAAATAATTTTGACCCTTCCTTTCATAGTGGGGAAGGAAACTAGCCTGCCCATGTTCCAAGGGTACCATGAAGTTCAAGTAAGATGAGGTGCTTAATAGCACCCTAAGCTTTAAGCCATGTAAATGACAGGGTTGTATATAAAGAAACACTGATTGAGTCTCCACAAAACAAAATGGGAAATCAAGGTTTAAAATATCTGAATAATTGAAATAAACTCTTTTTATTGGGATTATCTAGATGACTGTTTATGCACTCCACTTTTCTCTCTCTCTCTCTCTCTCTCTATATATATATATATATACACACACACACACAGAGTATTTTAAAATGAAAAATCTAAGAACCATAAAATAATGGAAAATTATCTGCTCTACATTTTTTTCATATTTTCTAGCCATATTGGGCTAAAATCACATAATAAAAACATAAAACTGGCTGGGTGCCATGGCTAATGCCTGTAATCCCAGCACTTTGGGACATGAGGTGGCAGATCACCTGAGGTCAGAAATTTGAGACCATCCTGATGAACATGGAGAAACTCCATCTCTACAAAAAGTACAAAAATTATCTGGGCATGTTGTCACGTGCCTGTAGTCCCAGCTACACAGGAGGCTGCAGCAGGAGAATCACTTGAACCCAGGAGATAGAGGTTGTGATAAGCTGAGATCACACCGTTGCACTCCAGCCTGGGTGACAGAGCGAGACTCCATCTCAAAACAAACAAACAAACAAGCAAACAAAAAAAAATAGAGTTAAACACCTATTAGGAAGAGTTCTTCAACTCTTCCTAATAACCAAAGTTGACATCAAAGATACAAATTATTTTGTTTTTATTTAATTTGAAAATTCATAGGTTAGCTTGTGTGGTTTTTTTGTTTATATTATACATAGGACATATAAGGAGAAAGGAGAAAGGTATCTCATTATTAAAAGTGGCATTTTGTCACATACACAATGCCATAAAAGTCAATTATGTATTAACTTAAATGGATATGATAAACCACACTTTGATATATCTATGATGGTTACTCTGATTACATAAGTTGTATAAATACATGATTGCAAATACATATTGTATATACATAAATAAAAATATAAAAACTCCAAACAACCATATGGTAAGTTTACAGAACAAACTAAGTACTAAAGGATTTTTGGACACATTTCAATAGTGCAAATATGTAGAGGCTGTAGGTTCAAACTAGTTTAAAACTGCCATAGAGTTTATTAGGACTAAGGGCCAAATTATATAAAGGAAATTGGCTCACAAACCTGAAAAAATATAGTTCTGCATTTAATCTTATGAACTTTATCAACTCATAGAGTATTTTCTGTCGCTTGAAACTAAAAATACCTAATATATCTCTCATTACACACAAAATATTGTATGCATAATATACTTCTGCTCTCATTTCCATGAATTAAAAGAATATTAAATTCTCTCTTCTTGTTATTCAGGCTTCTTCAAGAACAAGAAAGCCATAAATTACACAACAAAACCATAAAACTAGTGTGTATTTTAATTGGCAACCTCACCTTGACTACACAATATCTGATATAGTCATAATTTTAAAATAGTGATCAGACTCTTTTATTAGCAATTGTGATTACCATTAATTTTCCAAGGACAGAATGATAAGAGGTTCTTTCCTCTTTACTGTACAGCACAAAGACAAGCCAGATGGCATTGATTTGTGGAGCTCTAATGATCTGCCATGAAAAATGAACTATGAGAAAAATAAGGTAAGTTTGAAAAGCAAAGGATCTTCGAAAAATACCTATCTACTGATCCCAACTCCAACACACACTTACTTTGAACAGATTGCTCTGCTAAAGCCTTTCCCTTATAAATGTTTAAGACTTACCAAATTAGATTGAAAGGGATATTTGCCTATTTTTTCAGGTAATTGAATCAATGAAGAAAATCAGTGCAAATAGGGAAAGAATTTATTTTATTTACATACTTAATAAACAAAAATATTCCAAATATCCACAGACATTTCCCTTTCATCTGGCTATAGAAATATTTACTTATCAGTCATTAATACTCATTGTTCTCTAGATGTATAAGTAATTACAACACTGATTTCAATAATCTTACATAATTGAATCTATCTTAAAATGCATTTAATTTTTCAGACAAATATTTGTCTTTATGTCTTACCATATAACTTGCCACATAAATCAATGTGTTTCTGTCCTCTGTAAAATTTTACCAAGATGTCTTCAAAGGAGTGACTAAGCTTGGTGTAATAATCAAAGTATATATTATCTTCATTGTGGACATTTCTATTTAAATGTTCTCTGGTCTTAGCTGGGCTGAAAAAATGATTGTACTTACTGAATTTTTACTCTAAAAAAGGGTTACCAAATTATAGCATCTTATGAATCCTTTCTTAAACATTTAAGTCACTGATAATTTTTAAGAAAGAAAAGTTAAAATAAAAGCCCCTGCAAGCAATGTGCAATAATGCACCTAATTTAAAAGAGATTAATCATTACCAATTTAGCATCAAAAGAATTGTCAAACAAAAGGAGTTCCATATGGGCCATGTCATGAAAGGCTAAAAAAGATGAGCCATTTACCTCCTCCCTTCTCCAACTACAGAGGAAAAGAAGAATAAGTAAATCAATTTGAGTCTCTAAAGAACATGTGGATTTCTTTAAGAATCATGCCTCTTCAAGTAGAATCCACACTATCAGAGTCACTAAGAAACATGGGGAATCATCTATAAACCATGTTTTCACCACAAAGCATTGAAAAACCACTTTCAAACATGCCCATTCTGGTATTCACATGTGCCTCTCTTTTGGAATTTACAGGATTATTTGATCTACTCCAGCATTGCCTCCGGGCATGGGAAAGTTCTATTCCCCCTTACTTTCTTTCCACTTTCCTCTTTCCTTTCCTAACAATATTCTAAATTAAGCTAGAGTTAAAACACTTTTACAAACAAGTGGACGAGCACAAAAGGGAAAAGACACAGAAAGGGAGAATTATAGACCCTGGAAATGTGATGAGTAAGGTAAGTGACTAGAGTCAGATATGGCTGGGTTTCAAACATGCTCTGAGTCACTTAGTAGCTATGTGATGTTGGGTAGATGATTGAATCTAGCTGAATCTCAATTAATTATCTAGTCTACAAAGTGGGTAAGCATACCTACCTCTTATAGTCACTAAAAGGTTCAGGAGTGTTTAATCTTTTGGCTTCCCTAGAGCACACTGGAAGAACTGTCTTGGGCCACACATAAAATATACTAACACTAACAATACCCAGTGAGCTTTAAAAAAAAAAAGGAAAGAAAAAGGTCCATGCATAAATCTCATAATGTTTTAAGAAAATTTACAAATTTGTGTTGGATCACATACAAAGCTGTACTGGGTCACATGCAAAGCCATCCTGTACCACATGTAACCTGCAGATCCCAGGTTGGACAAGCTTGGTTTAGATTATAATTAAATCCCTGACACATAGTAGGTTTTTATAGTAGGTTTTAATATTAGTCTACTATGCACCGTCTTGTGGAAGGGGTAGTAAAAACAGAAGGATAAAGATGTATCTACTAATAAAACAAACCACAAATATAGCTTAATTGTAATACAAAACAAAATGTTACATAATAAAACTAAACTCACCCATATAATTTACTGAAGAGTTCAAATACAATGTTGGAAATTCTTAATTTATGATAGTGGGTTCAGATTAGAAAGTAGATATTCCTGTATTTGTAAAACATATTCATGTCTAGGAAATAAAAAAGAATCATCATAAAGAAGAATCATAAAAGTAAATAATTTAAAATCATTACTTTATTGATACTTATTTCATTTTATGCCACAGCTCTATGCTAATAAAATCCTTGGAAAACTTTAATTAATGAAAGTTTTAATTCTCTCATGAATTAAACAGGTTGTCTAGATGTGGCAGATAAAAGTGTTCTATAGGCCAAAGCATGGTAGCTTATACCTGTAATCCCAGCACTTTGGGAGGTCAAGGTGGGTGGATCAAGAGGTCAGGAGTTCAAGGCCAGCCTGGCCAAGATGTTGAAACCCGATTTCTACTAAAAATACAAAAATTAGCTGGGCACAGTGGCAGGCCCCTGTAATCCCAGCTACTCGGGAGCCTGAGCAGAAGAATTGCCTGAATCCGGGGGCAGAGGTTGCAGTGAGCTAAGATTGCACCACTGCACTCCAGCTTGGACGACAGAGTGAGACTCTGACTCAAAACAAATTAAAGTGTTCTATAATGATATGTGATCACAGAAAGCAGAGAAAGGGGGAAGAACAGACAAAGAAGGATTAAAGTGGACATGCTGCAATGTTGACGTACTGAAATATAAACAGCCTGAAGCTTAATTATTCTCAATTATACTTGTCAGTTTGATATTTTGGATTGTTGATAGAAAACTCAATTCAAAGCAACTTAATCAAATAAGTTGCTGAAATAAGTACATTACTGAAAAGTCGTGAGCTAGGTTTCAAACGGAATGAGATAAAGGTTCTAGGTCCTCAATGCTGACATTTCTCTCTTGCCTTCATATATGAGCTATGTTTTCAGGTTGGTTTCAATCAGATTCACAGTATGGCTGCCATCCACAACTGGGGTCATGGCTCCTCATTTACATCCAAGAGACACAGAGAAGCTGTATTATCTCATAGCAATCCAAAAAGTCTCGAGGGTTGTATTGATTGTACTAGCACTGTGATATTTCCTATAGCTAAGTGAATGTCATCTGGTTTAAGTCTGTGTTACTCAAACTAACCTCTTAGGGTCAGAAAAATCAAGATTCATCTATAGAGTTTGGGATGGGATCAACTGCCACTAAATTACATGTCTAACACACATAAAAGAAATGGCAACAAGAAGGTGGCAACACAACTAGAATATCTACTATGTGTAGTATCTAAACATAGATATCTACTATGTGTAGTATATATGCCACAGCTAATATTTTTAATGAAAACTGTAATTTTATGATATAACTAAGAAACCATTTATGACATGGTATGTTTCAACTTTTTTAAAACATACCAGATTTATGGCTGTCTTTTAACATTAAACACACATAAGGGGAAAACTTTTACTATGATGACACAACTTATTTACTATGAACAAGTAATATCAAAAGTATTACTTGCTTCAATAAATAGCAAATGCATTGGTGATCCTGTTCCAAGGTGTTTCTGGACAGAATTTACACAATAGAAAATAGAATCTATCTCGGAATACAAAATGTGTGGCTATTTTCATCTCAAATGAAAATAAAGAACCCAGCTTTATAGATTTAAAAATGTTAGATCTCAGAATTAAAATTTCTTTAAAAGAATATAAAGAAATTCATAATTGATTAAATAATGATAATTCAAAGAGAATAAAGGAAACAGACAAGTATCTCTAGGCTAGAATATTTTGTCTCTGTCATAGAAATTCATATAGCTAACAGAATGTGGAGTGAGGAGAAAGGGGAAAGGGGAATAGGTGAAGCACGAAGAATGAAACTTTATGTATGCCAATTTTTGAAAAATTATTAAAGAAGTCAGAGATTCCAGAATGAAATAAAGAATATGAAGAAAGAACCTATCTTTATTAAAAATGTATTAAGAAACCTAACTGTAGAGGGTAGAGAAAAATGTTGCCGATCTAAGTAACTTTGGCAATGTGTGGAGTCTATAAGACTAAAGGGAAATGCATATAGCACTATATTCTAATTAATAAAGAATATGAATTATCAATTCAGAAACCACTATGTATGTACATTGGAATTCAATAATTAAGTAAAATGGATGAAATATGGTAGGAGCAGCTTTCTCATTGTTGGAGTGGGATGTTATAAATAATCAAGGGGAAATGACTAGAGTGACCTACCTGGTAATGGATTCCAGTTGGAGACATCAGTGTGAATTGATGTTTAGCTTAATACAGACAAAAGTAAGTTGCATATAGAAATATGTATCGATATATGTATACATATGGGTTAAATATACACACATATCTTTACTTGCTTTGTCCACTGAGAGGGTTTAGACACAATGACACCTCAGTAGCAATGAGTACATCTAGTGCCTTGATCTTGGTTTCTAAAATGATTTCCTAAGAAAAAGAACAAGGAATTCTTGGAGAAATAGCTGATTCTTGGAATGTAGAGGAGCTCCATTAAATGAACCTGAAGGATTGTTCTGTGACAGAAAATAAGAAGGTACTCAAATAAAAGTGAAATTATGGGTATGTCAAAGGGACACAAGAGCCAACCAAAAGAGCTCCCAATGGTCAAAGCTAGAAAAATCTGAACCACAACATAAGGTAAGCAGTATTGAATTATAACCCAAAGTATTATCAAACTGATACAAATAAATGATTGAGTAAAAAATACATAAGTAAGAATAGACAAAGGGGAAGAATTTCTAAGAATTGATATAGACACTCGGCTCTCAGTGAGGTGGAGAATAGTTCTCTAGACCTTAAGTGGGGCCTGCACATAATGACTTCCTTCACAAGAGTGTAGTAAGGAAAGAAAAGAGCATCATTACAGTAGAGAAACCTTAACAACACTACCTCCACCAGGCTGTCAAGCTTAATAACAATGGTGATAAGTCATGTTGATAGTATGTACCCTTAATATGATGTAACAAAAATGATACTTTATCTCCATGGCCTCTTTCCCAAAATTTATAACTACAGTCTAATCAGGAGAAAAATAAGAGACAGATTCCAGTAGAAGGAATCCATAAAATACCTCTCCCTCAAACTGTCAGGGTCAGAGTGAGCAAGGAAAGTTTAGAAAACTGCACAGTCAGGAGAAGCCAAGAGTGACATCATGACTAAATGTAACATGGTATCCTGGATGGGATCCTGGCACAGAGACAGTAAATAAGGTAGAAAGTATAGACATCTGAATGAGGTATGAATTTTAATGAATAATAATGTATTAATATTGGTTCACTAATTGTGCCAAGTATATCATAATAACATAAAATGTTAATAAGGGGAAATGAGTGTGTGAGATGTATATATGTGTGTATATATATGTGTGTGTGTATATATATATGTGTGTATATATATATATGTATTTATAAACACACACATATACAGTATTTTTGTATTTTTCTATAAATCTAAAACTATTTTAAAATTAAAAGTATTAATTTTAAAGAAGTGCTAGTGAACTAGGAAGAGAACAGAACTTCTTTAAGTTTATGAAAGCTATCAAGCAAAAACCTCCGTAGTATCTATTGGTAAAATGTCAGATTCATTGCATTTAAGACTAATAAGGAGACAAAAATTCCCCTGGCTTCAAACCTGCTTCAAGATTATCCTGGAAGTCCTAGTCAATATATGACAACACTATTAAAAAAATAGATTACATATGATTCACAAAGAAAATAAAAATCCTTACTCTCTTAAAAAAATATATTATTGTTATCAAGAGCCATGTTCATTATTGGAAAAGATAGTTAAGGATTATATCATAAATAGTAGTTAAAAGAGTCATTTTGTTTAGAGTAGCATAAGCTAGCACATAATCACTTGAATTATGAAACTTTTCACATTTAGCAATATAAGTGATATAAATATATATAGTGTGTATATATCTATATATTTCACAAAATTTCACAATTAATCAGAGCAGTCAATGTTTTCACTCCCTTTAAATGACTAAATTCTATAGTAAGAAAAACTATTCAGGCAAACCCTGGAAAAGCAAGTCCTCAATTTTATTTTATTTTAATTACATTTCATTATAAGTTGTTTTCAATAGAATAGTGTATTTTAAATTTAATTGAATATTTAAGATAAAGAAACATCACAGTAATTACTGTGTATTTAAAAGTAACACACAAAGCAGGGAGCAGTGGCTCACGCCTGTAATCCCAGCACTTTGGGAGGCCAAGGCAGGCAGATCATGAGGTCAGGAAATTCAGACTGGCCTGGCCAACATGGTGAAACCCCATCTCTACTAAAAATACAAAAAAAATTAGCTGAGTGTGGTGGCACATGCCTGTAGTCCCAGCTACTCGGGAGGCTGAGGCAGGATAATTGCTTGAACCCAGGAGATGGAGATTGCAGTGAGTCAAGATCACACCATGGCACTAAAGCCTGGGCGACAGTGGGAGACTCTGTCCCCCAGCAAAAAAAAAAAAATTAACACACAAAAATACAGTAACATTTGATTTATCAGTGTTGTTGAAATATACTTAACAAAAGTAAATTTTCCAGAAAGAAATGTTTTGCTTCAATCACTGATTATTATATTCTAATCGCTTTTGAATTTGTTTCTAAAAAGGTAAAAGTCTTCCATATTTCATTAATGAAAGTATTTACCATGATTTTTTAAATTTTTCTTATATTTCTTTCATTTTTAACATGATTTAACCTTTTCTTTTGTATTCAGGATCTTTATAGTATCACATCATTTTTTTTATATTAAAACTTTTCTACATACAGATTTTTTTTGCCACCAATTATTCTAAATGACCTCCAGTGGCTATGTTTTCATATTAGTGGTGTTTATATGCTTTCCTTGTGGCTAGTTGTTATTTCATTTAATAACATTCAACAAATAATTGTTTTGTGCCCAGAATTTGCCAGAAATGTTCTAGTACTGTGGATACAGCAGTGAATAAAACAGACAAAATCCCTGTTCTTCTAGAGCCTCAGATCCAGCAATTTCATAGTAGTGCCATAATTTCTATTTTTGCTGATTCTCCTTCTCCTCAACTGCAATATTTTCTATTCATGCAAATTTTATAAGATTTTTAAATTTTAATAAGAAAATCAGATTATTAGCCCTATTTGATCAGTAACCTTAATCTGATACATAAGAAATTCTAAATCAATGGTCTCTGCATAGAGGAAAACAATATGTTTTCTTGAAGCAAAATACTGTGTTTACTAATTACTGGGCAATGTCACTGTGTTTTAGATAGAAAAAGAGAATAATATGAGTAGGCCAATATTAAACCTTAAATGGCCAAGTAGGCAGGAAAATATGAAGCAACTCAGCTTCCAGGTCAAGTAAAATGCTTTTCTAAAATTTAGATCTGCAAGCATTTCCACATTCTGTTTTCTTATCTGAAGTCTTCTTTTTACAACTTGAAATGTTTTCCTGTTCCTTTAAGACCGAGCACAACTATCACTCTCTCTGAAATGCCTTTTCTTGCCTCAGCAGGCAAATGCACTGCCCCTTCCTCTGGCCTTCCCTGGACATTGCTATGTACAGTTATTGTAACACATGGCTCACCACCAGTGTTTTATGAACTCCAAGAGAATGGGATGATATGATATTTATGCTTCTATTATCTGGGCATTAAAAAGTCAAGACATAGAATGAATGTGTTTCTAGTATCTTTGTGGGAGTAATGCAGCCTGTTGGTGAGGAATATGGGCTCTGAGTGGCTGTACAGCCTTGGGTAAGCCCTTAATATTACCCTACTTCAGTCTTAGATTCTGTAACTCTGAGGTTCCAGTTTCAAGGAGTTATTATATTATAATGGAAATAATTTATCTAACATATCTAATAGTTCTTGGGAAACCTTACTAATTTATGAACAACATGTATAAATCATACAAACTTATTGAAACTTATAAACATTCTATTTATATCATGTTTAATTATTTTCTGGATCTGTTTAAATTAGAAGCACCTGTTTTGACAGGGAGAATTGGGAAATGACATTCTTTCTCTTCCAAATTTACTCACTTAACAGATAAGATTTACATTTATTCTAAGGCAAATATATTAAGAGAGATACATTTCAAAAGAATTCCTCACCTTAAGATCATATACTGTTTACTAGAGTGAAGTGAATAACTGAGGACATTTACTCCCTATATCAAATAAAGGCACAAGGAATTAATGGAAACATGTTTTTGTTATCTAAAAACTGATACCATCTCTAATCACCATTTTGCTTATGAAGGACCTAATAAAGAGGCAAGCCTTTCAATACAGAGTCGATCATGTTGGCTAATGGAGCAAATTTTAAAAACTGAACACCTTTAGTCATGGAGTTAATGCTTAAATATTGGGTATGGAGGTTTAATATTCTTGTGTCAAATACTGTGAAACTGTGCAGCTGAAGTGTTGAAAGCTCTTCATTTTGAAATCATAAATTGTAAAAGCTTTTAATTTATTGTTGAATTCAGTGTGCCAGCTAAATTTATCATAAACTCTAAAAACAAAGAGGTAATGGTTTGCAGTTGCGCCTTCCCAGATGAAGAAATGGATTTTATGGCAAGAACCAAAAGTTGATATCCTATCCATCCTGCTCAGGCTGAATCAGCCAGGGATGAGCAAAAGCTGCCTGGAAACTCAGCTTTTAAAACAATATGTCAGTATAATAATGTCTTCCATCATGATGTTTCCTAACAGAATAAAAAGCTGATTTCCAAAGAATAATTGATCCCAGCATTGCAAGGTGCAAGTCAGCCAAAACTTGTCTGATCTTTTAAATACAAAAATCACTATATATCAAGAACTCAAGTCCAGTTGTTTAGGGCTTTACAATAATGTGAAAAACATGCTGTAGCCGTTGTTTTATAGTCTTATCCTCTGATTGGCTGGCTGAGAATTTGGAAATCCCTCATCATGTTCATCTGCTCCTAGTATCCTATTGGGGTCTCAATAATCTGGAGCTCTCTGCAACTTGCCAGTCAATGAGCACTCAGGGAGATTCATGCATTTGATGAAATTTGTGTAGAGAAAAACTCCAGCACCACATCTCCCTCCTCAAAATCCCCAGAAGAGTGAACACTTTTCAACAATTGCCTTTTTCTCCTCAATAGGCAGTTTGGGCAAACACGTGTAGGAACACTGATGATGAACAAGCATCGTCCTTCTGGAGTGGAGAGACGAGGATTGGGTATGGGGCTCTCATGAACTGCCAAAGGTGGCAGCTTCACTGCTCAGTTGCAGGAACATTTAAAGAATATTGGAAGAAGACAGAAATAACAATCTTAGAATGAGTAGCAAAGGAAGAATGAAAGATTGACCAAGTTGTTTTTGCAATATTAAATTAAGTATTTATAATTAAAACTTTTGATGTTATTTAATTGTACTGAAAGAAATTTCTTTAAGTTAAATATAGTTTAAAATATAGGTAGGTCTAGGTAGAAAATCTAAAAATTACATTGCCTTTACAGTTTCATTTTTCCCCTGAACAATAGAACTATTGCAGCATAAAAACTCCATTTGAATCCAACTATTTTCTTGTTTCATTAATTTGGCAACAGCTGAAAAACCACCTTTATTTTCCACACTGTACCAGAATATGTGTCACTATGTACAAATTAACCATTTCAAATTATTTTAAGCTGACAGAATAAGCTCTGAACCCTAATAGAAAGACTAGTTTTAAATGCCATTAGCATTCAAATGTACAGGGCATGCTATTTATGAATCAAGAACACATCTTCTCTATGTTGTAATCTGTATTTTTAATCTGTAATCTGTATATTTTTCAAGATTTTTCTATTGCTACAATATTCCTAATAAAACAAACTGGATAATTTTCTTCCTGGGGCCTAGGTTATAACAGTAAATGTATCGAGTGAAAATACTTTTGAAGACAGAATTATAATAAAACACAGAGACATACATATAAAATAGGGCATTTGAATTACATTAAAAAACAAACAGGAGAACTCTCTAGTCTAGAAACCATTTTTGTAAGAGGAATCAGGGACTTCTTGAAAACCTCAGAAAGGTGCAGACAAGAGTTTTGTCTTGGACATTTGCTGTACACTCTCCAAAATGTACTTAGATAGCATCACCACCCAACTGTATTTACATATCATTGTAAATATTATTTTTTCCAATTACTCAGAAAAAAATTGGACTATCTATGAACACAGAGCATGCCATTTGAAATTTTAAAAATACAATATGTACACATTCACAAAGATCCATCTATAAAATGAATTCAAATTATCAAATATTAATGGAGCCTCCTACATGTGCAAGGCATAGTGTAAGTCACCTTTTCCTATGGGGCTTATCTGGCACTAGCCAGGTCTGGTGGTTCAGTCGAATCATCCCAGGCATTTGGCTTGGCCCTATAAGAAAATCCTTATATCAAGGCTTATCAATGAAACCATTACATCATGAGGAGAGTGTTTTAAAATACACATGCTGAATTTAGCATGTTATGCTTTTCCTAAAGCAGCAGTCTAGAAAAACTTCAGCTTTATGCATATTATTATGTCAACTGGGACCTCACTCTCTCACCTAGGCTGGAGTGCAGTGGCATGATCATGGCTCACTGCAGCCTCAACCTCTCAGACTCAAGCAATTTTCCCACCCAGCCTCCTGAGTAGCTGGGCCCACAGGTACAAACAACCAGCCATGGCTATTTTTCTGTAGAGGTGAGGTCTCATTATGTTGTCCAGGCTGGCCTGAACTCCTGTACTCAAGTGATTCTCATGCCTCAGCCTCCTGAAGTGCTAGCATTAGAGGGGTAAGCAACCACACCTGGCTAAACATAAGATCTGTATCTGTACCATTTTTATTTGGGTCCATACTGCAATAATTTTTTTCTTGATTTATTTCCTTAATGGAATGTGAAAATATTCAACTGAATTGATTAACATTGCATTTAGAGGCTAGAAAATATATGCTCCAGTTGTATAAGACTAAGACAAAGAAGTGAAAATGGGCAATTTATCAAAGGATCAGCTGCAGAGTACCATAATTACCGATAAATATTCAGATAAGGTTGAAACTAACTGACTCACCTCTAAAGTATGGTTAACAGACACTTCAAATGCTCCCTTTCTAATAGCTCAATCTTGTTCATAGAAAGAGCATGTACAAAAAGTCATCATCAGTTATTTACAAAACTCAACATACTCTTAACCATATGAAGCAACAATTGCACTCTCTGTTATTTACCAAAAGGAGCAATAAATTTATGTCTCTACTAAAACCTACTCATGGATGTTTATAGCAGTTTCATTCATAATTGCCAAACTGTTGATTCAACCAAGATGTTATTCAGTAGGTCAATGAATAAATAAACTGTGATACATGTAGTAAATGGAATATTATTTAGTGCTAAAAAGAAATGAGTTATCGAGCCATAAAAATACATGAGGAAACTCAAATGTATATTACTATGTGAAAGAAGTCGATCTCAAAAGCTACATATTGTACAATTCCAACTATATGACTTTCTTGAAAGAGTAAAATTATTGGCACAATAAAAAGATCAAAGGTTGCCAAGGAGAAGGGAGGAATGAATAGGTGGAGCACAGATTGTTTTGAAGTCAGTGAAACTACCTGTATGATATCATAATGCTAGATATATGTTATATATTTGTTTAAATCCATAGAATGTACAACATCATAATTTAAACTATGGACTCTGGGTGATAATAATGTGTCAATGCAGGTTCGTCTATTGATAATTGACAATGGAGGAGACCATACATGTTGCGGGAGGGGATATCTGGGAAATCTCTGTACCTTCCTCTTAATTTTGTTGTGAGTCTAAAACTACTATTCAAAAAATGAAGTTCATTGAAAACAATAAAGTATTTATAGCTTTTAATAGCAATTTAAAGCCATTTTCTAAGTAATAATGTAGTAAACTATATAAATAGAACAGATGAAGTCCATAGAATCATTCAGGCTTAGAGCTTCCATTTTTCATCCTTGCTGTTGTTCTTATTTTAATGTTGAAATATCATATTAGTAATAATAATATTGATTTATATAATATTTCACACTTTTCAAAGTGATCCTTGAAACAGTATTCTATCAGAACACGAAAATAAATTTAGAAGTATTAAAGTGCATTTATTTTATATATGTATAAATTTTTTTCAAATATTACTATATTATGGTATAGAGTAGTATTTTATACATTAGTTCATTTTATAGTAAAAACATTTATGTACAACTGTGGAGAAACTGCTGCAGAGATAGTTCCAGCTTAAGTTAGAAAATATTTTCTCTGTAGAAAATAGTAAAAATTATAACATTTACCAAGCTAGCCCAAGAAGTTAATTTAAACCAAATAGCAGCTAAATATGTTATAGATTTATAAATACAGGTTGAATTCTGGGATCCAGGAGAAATGTTTTAAGTTATGTGAACTGAAATTTCTATTACTCTTCCCTCTTATTCTTAATTTATGTCTGATTATTTTTCTTTATGCTAAATCCATAATCCACAACAAGGTTTTAGCTGTTCTTTCCTAAAGGATGGATACCATATCCTTTTAATCAACTTGTTAGGGTACCCATGCCTATCGAAATAATGAAATAGTTCAGTTGTTATTAAAGCAGTTCTGGCAAAACCAGAATCTAATAAATTATACTGTCACCTACTACCCATGGCTTGATGGGAAGCCATGAGAAACAAGGGTAAAGTAATAAAACTGGCAAGTGGATCAAGGAATGGGAGCCAAGAGAATTCTGAGTCCAGAGGGCAAGAAACATCTAGTCAGGATTTAAGGACAGAACTGAAGTTCAAATAGAAAAAGGGTGTTGCCTCAAGGATCAGGAGCTGAGCTGGCTATCAGAGCCCCTAGTATATGGTGATCAAATAAGGGACAGTTACAGATAATGACTGAATTAAACAAGAGTAACCAGGACCTAGAAAGATTCTAGGCGTTCACAATAATTAAATGAAAACAAGACAGACCATGAGACCTTAAATTTCCTAGCATAGTATGTTCCAGGATTCCCATTACAGAAAGAATCTCTGGAAATTAAGGTGAGAAGATAATGAGACTCTTAAGTTCCTGTGCTATGTAGAATGTTTTCCAAAGAAATAATATCTGAGAAATCAGGCAGAGTTACCTGGCCAGGGGCTACATCAAGTTCTTCATTTCCCTCAACCCAACTTAGTCACATACAATTTGTCTTAAAAGGAAGCCTGCAAACAGCTAAAACAAACTTTCAAGATTCAGTTTAACAAACAGATCCTATACTGCGGCTTTAGGAACTAGGCAAATTTTTATGATAGCAACTCACATATCTTGAGCTCTCTGAGTCAATTCAGTTAAATAATAATAAAAGAGGGAAAAGCTTGAGAAAAATTTAAGTCTACATATTCTAATATTGCTGTGTTCTGCTGCTCTTATTTTACTTATTGTAAAATGTAAAACATAGTGTTTTGATATACATATATGAATAATAAAATGATTACTACAACACAGCAAATTAATGTATCTATCATCTCACATAATTACCTTTTTTAAAATTGTAAGAGCACCTGAAATCTACTCACTTAGCAAATTTGTAGTATACGATACATTATTATTAACTGTAGTCATCATGCTGTATATTAGAACTCTAGACATGCTATATAACTGCATTTCCTACCCCTTGACCAACATCTCTCCATTTCCTCCAACACCCAGCTACAGATAACCACCATTCTACTCTGTTTGTAGGTATTTGACTTTTTTAGATTTTATATATAATTAATATCATGGACTATATGTATTTCTGTGCCTGGTTTATTTCACTAAGCATAATGACCTCCAGGTTTATTCGTATTCTTGCAGATGACAGAATCTCTTTTTTAGATCTGAATGATATTCCATTGTATATATACATACCATCATTTCTTTATCCATTCATCCATTTTTTTATGAATACCTAGGTGTTTCCATAGCTTAGCATTGTGAATAATGCTGCCATAAACAGGAGCACAGGCATCTATTCTAGGTGCATATACCTAGAAGAGATATTGCTGATCATATGGTAGTTCTATCTTTAATTTTTTGAGAAACCTCCGTATCATTTTCCATAATAGGTCTATCAATTACATTCCTACCAACAATGTATAATAGTTCCTATTTCTCCACACCCTATCCAATACTTACCTCCTGTCTTTTTGATAATAGGCAAGTGTGAGGTGATAACTCATTGTGGTTTTGATACACATTTCTCTGATGATTTTTCTGTGGAAAAAGGTGTCTTTAAGTCTTTTGCCAATTTTTTAATTGTGGCATTTGTTTTTGTGGGTGTTTTTTTTGGTATGTTTTTCACCTTTTGCTATTGAGTTGTATTGCCTATATGAGTATTAACCCTATCAGATATATGGCTTGCAAATATTTTCTCTTCATACATAGATTGCCTTTTGATTTTATTAATTGCTGCCTTTGCTATGCAGAAGATTCTGATGAATGCAGATGATCTTTGAACAAAGGAGGAGTTAAAGATGCTGCCCCATATATAAACATCTGCATATAACATTTGACTCCCCCAAAACTTAACTATTAGCAGCCTGCTATTGACTAGAAGCCTTATTGACAACATAGTCAATTAACACATATTTTGTATGTTGTATATACTATAGATTTATAAGAAAGTAAGCTGGAGGGAAAGAGTTGTTAGGAAAATCATATGGAAGATAAAATTTATCTTAAGTTTATGTCTCCTATTTACAAGACAAACTGTCTGCCTGACATGGCTGGCAATCATAGCCACAGACTTCAATCTGTGGTAGGTATGAGGAAATTCAACATTTTGTAATGTCATGAGTTTTTTCTGCTTCTTGGGAGAAGTCCCAACATCACTAGTGGCACTTCATGTGAATCCCATGGTGTTATTCAAGTTTATTGCATTAAACATGATAAAGACTACATGAGAAATTCGAGATCACTTTTTCCTGTGATACAAATTTGCCAGAGAAATGAACCGTTCATGCAGAGATGGTTATCATCTCATGGTGTGTTAAATAGATATTTGCAACCCTTGAGCTCAGCACAATAGCAACAAGTACACAACAGTAGTACAGTATGTACTACAGTGAATTTTATGTGCTTATGATTTAATACTTCATTTTTATATTTGTTTACATTTCTCTCCACTTTGAATAATGCCATGTACAGTGCATATGTTTTCATACATTTTAACTTTTTAAAATAGATTTGTGTATATTTATGGTAGTAGATGATAAAATAGACTAATATCTATCTATATTTTATGCAATCATGACACCTAATTTTCTTTGATTTTTTTTTATTTTTCTGGTCTATATGGTTTGTCTATAAGTTTCTTTAAATCATTGCAAGTTTTCAAAAATATTCTAATATATTTTTTGAAAAAAATATGTATATTTGTGGATCTGTGAACTTCAAACTCACGTTTTTCAAGGGTCAACTGCATATACAGTGAAAGTAATCTTGATCAGAAACATCAAATTCATGAATTAAACATTATAACTTTGGAATTTGTGGGTTTAATTTAGACCAGAATGTTCCTATATATTTAGTTTTATCTTTACATTACTTGTAAATGTTTAAACAAAATCTTCCAATCAGTGGACAGCAGAAAATGTTAATATGATGAAATAAAGAGTAAAAAGGAATTTCCAATTCTACTGGTTCTAAGAATTCAATTTTGTGCCTACCAAAGAACACTTGGAGATGTATATAAAGGCACATTTTTTGAAAAAATGAGTTCCAGAGCAAAATTACAACATTTCAGCTGTAAATTAGAGTTCATGCAGGAAAATTACTGACTCCCAACAATGTCTCAGTATATTATTAATCTAGGAACCCTAGAAAATACAATCTCTAAAGTTGACTGTATACCATAAAAGAAAATCTGAAAGAACTGAATATCAATAAAATAGCTTTTATGTCTTTACTTTTTGTTTTGCAACAGTAGGACATACATTTATTAATTTTTTTGATATTTCACTAATAGAAAAATGTATAGTAAGCACTATTTATGTGCCATATACTGCCTTAAACACTTAAACAATGTTAATAAAAAGAACAACAACAATGGCACATAACAATTTATCCAAAGACTATTATCTGTCATGTACTGCTTAAAGCCATTTGTGTAGATTATATCATACAGTTTTCATTAGAGCTCTTGCAGTTAATCTCTTAAGCTTCACTTTATGTGAAGAACATGAGCCATCAAAATGATATACAATTTGCTGGAGATAATTTACAAGTGATGAAGCCAAACTAAAAATTAAAGTCTTACACTAAAGTATTCTTTCTTATCCTATTCATTGCTTCTTTAGAACAAAATAAGATGATGTATATCTTGACAACACTCTTACAAAGTAGAATCAACAAAGAAAAATAATAAAATATGGTAAGTGCTGCTAGATAGATATACCACAGGTTGTCTTGTGAGGACCTAGGAAGTTGCAGTTATAAAAGACATCAAAGAGAAGCCAATTCTTTCCTTTAATTTCTTTCTTTCATTTTTTTTTTAATTTGAGACAGAGTCTTGCTCTGTTGCCCAGGCTACAGTGCAGTGGTACAATCTCGGCTCACTACAGCCTCTGCCTCCTGGGTTCAAGCGATGCTCCTGCTTCAGCCTCCCAGGTAGCTGGGATTACAGGCATGTCTACCACATCCAGCTAATTTTTTATTTTTTAGTAGAGACAGGGTTTCACCATTTTGGCCAGGCTAGTCACAAACTGGGGAAGCCAATTCCTGAAGCAAGTTTTGAAAGATGTATCAAGTATACTAAGAAACATGATATACATTCCATGATTAAAATACATAAGGAGGAATAAAAGGGCATTTATGGCAAATAAACACTAGATTATAAAATGTTATTACAAGTTCAAGCAGATGTGTTTTAATGCCCACTGGTCTTTTGTTACAAAAATTATGAAGAAATCATATTCATTTACTGTCTCCAGAACTCACTTCCTGGATAAAAACTTGAAATGTGATACAACTATACCATACCTTTTAAACATACACATTTTCTTACTTTATTTCATAACAACTTGTTGGAATGTAAATTACTATTAAACCATTTTACAGATAAGAAAAATGAAGATTTGAAAATTTGTCACTTTCCCAACATCACAGAGCTTGCAGTTTGACTGTCACCAAGTATGTGTTCTTCACCATTGTGCCAGGACACACAACAACATGTGTCCGTGTTTAAGTCATTGCAAAGGTTGGGTTTTGTAGTCCTCCCACTAAGTCTAAAAGCAAATTAGAGGAATTCTCCATCCCCACGTGAGCAATCTTGTGGTTCATGGGTCAGCAAGCTATAGGCCAAGGGCCAAATTCACCCAGCAGGTGTTTTAGTAAATAAAGGTTTTTTTTTTTTTTTTTTAGAACACTGGTCTTGGTCTTTCACATAAGCCCTATGGCTGCTTTTACACTACAAAAGCAGAGTTAAATAGTTGTAACACACACTGTCTGGCCCACAAAGTCTAAAATACTACCTGACTCTTTGCAGAAAATATTAACCCACCTCTAAATTTGTTGATTGACAAATATAGAGAAGTGGTACTATAAAAGTGTTTTGGAAGAGGATGGGAGTGCATCTTTTGCCATGTAACACTTATAAATAGAAAGCATGACAGGAAGAATGGGATTCCTATAACAGATCTGCATGAGCAAGGGAATTAGGAAGGATGGAAAGTGAAACTATGGTGCACAGCTCACCCACAGAGCACTCACAAGAACACCTTAAACAGGTCACATTGTCTATTGGCCTGTAATCTACTGAATTTAATGAAGATTTTTATATGATGTTGGCCAGCTATGTGCATGTAAACCTATGAGATCCTTCTGTAAAAAAAACCATACAGTTATTGTTCTGTAAAGTGATTCGCACTTTCCATATAGACTTCAATTGTAGAGGGCATCAGGAAAGGAAAAGTCCCATCCCACTAGAAGCTGATTATTCTCCAATTTTAAATGAGAAAGCAGACTTGTCTGAAAAGTTTTCCAGTATATTTAGAATGATGTCACTCTTCATTGTTAATGCAATCAGGTGCTTTTTGATCATCTAGTCATTCGTTTGCACTGCAGTTAGGCCCTAGAAGTAACTCTAAAGGTGAAAGCCCAGTGGAACACTGATTTGCCCTAATGCAGAATATTTGTATAATAGAGTTTAAATATTTCCATCTCAAGATTGGACTTCAGCTTAGATAATGAGTCTGCATGTGCATGGATTTCCCACGCACACACTCATACACACCATCACTCATACCAAGAAGCTCCTCAGAAGTTGTTGGCAGCCTACATTACTGGCATATTTCCAGTGAATTAACAAAAGCAGAAACATTTCTGGTTGATGATACAGTTTCTTACAAATCACTTCCCAGCCTTTCCTTCAGTCACTATTTCTTAAAACATAAAAGAAGAAAAGGTACTTTTAATTTGAAAAGTGGTCTGTAAACTTCATATGGGAGGGAGGGAGAATTTGCCAAAGTGATTAAGTCCATGTGTGAAGGACTAAGTGAAAACTTCAGGCATTCTGTCTCACGTTATTTTCACATTGCTTTTTTTTTTTTTTCCAATTTACACAACTATGTGGGTGGCCACATGTCTATTTGTTTGCCTTGTTTTTCAACAAGTGAAACTAGAGGTTGAGAAAGAGAGGCTAAAGGGTCATGTTTTTTAACTCATAGAAGTCATGATTTTATTATTTTCAGATTAAGCCAATGTGCAACTGAACAAGTTCTCTCATTAGCAGAGCCCAGAGACAGATGGCAGTTGTGCATATGAAGTTACTTTTGTGCCGCTTACATACTTGAGAACATTCTTATCTTTCATTTTGCTTATACAGTGGTACACCCCCAACTTACAGAGCTGGCATAATAAGACAGAGTTGGAATACCAATCTTTATATAAGAATTTTACAAAGAGAAAAACACCCATATCATATTGGTGTTTATCATATTGATGCTAAAAAGAAGTCAATTCCTCCTTAGTATACCCTGCTAACCTTCTGTGATTTATTTAGTAATGGAAACTGACCCTAAGAACTCTACAACTGGATCAAAATGTATGGTGAATTTTTAATCGAGTATTCAAAGTCAGCATGTTCCGTATTTTAAAGATTACATATTCATAGAATTTTTACATGACTTTAATAATACATGCTGGCAAGGAATTCCAACCATGCATTTCCCCTCTTTCACTCAGCCTAGCTTCACTTATTGTATAACAAGGTGACTAAAGTTAATGACAATACATTGTATTCTTTAAAAATATAAAGAGAATGAATGTTAAGTGCTCTCACCACAAAAATGATAACTATGAGAAGTAATGCATTTGTTAATTAGCTAGATTTAACCACTTCACAGTGTGTGTGTGCGTGTATATGTATGTGTGTATATATAATATACTTTTCAAAACATTATAGCATAAAATGTTATCTGCCCATATCCAAAAAAATAAGATATTAAAGTGGTATCGAGAAAACCATGCAAGAATAAAAGCTGGCCTCCCACAATATATAAATGGTAGCATATAATTTATCTCAATACTGTATTTTCTTTCGCAGATACATGATTTTTCATATCCTAGTTGGTAATAGTTCTCACAACTTCTCCACAGGAACAGCATCATGATCAATTCTACCAAGAGCACCCTTTTGTTATTTCTCCTTTCATTTTGCCTCATGACTTTCATCTCCCTTCATGCATACATAGATTTCAAATATGCCTTAGCTATTTTCTTGTCCATTCATGCACCGTTATAAAACATAGGTTTCTTGTGTGTTTTTAGTTGTTCATAATATTTTTGTATATATACCCACCATATATAATCTGTGTTCACATAATAGTAAACACTTGGTTACCACTAACTTCTTTCACTATCAGAAAAACACTGCATGAACATGCTCATGCTTCTGACTTTATGGATCTGTACAGGAAATTTTAATAATGTATGTTTAGCATTTCCAAATAAACACATAATTTCATTAAGTACTATCAAATGCTTCCCAAAATGACTATACTGCTTTATTCTGCTTTCAGTATTTCATGAAGGTTCCTGTTTCCACACATCCACATATGTCCAGGTTTGCCAATCTGATGGATTTATCCTGGCAAAAAAAAAAAAATTGCCCCTCTTATGATTACTAGTGGAACTGATAATCTACTGTTTTTTACAATTGGTCAATTTCTGTATTGTCTTCTGTGAATTGACCATTCATTCATATGTTTTGCCTATTTTCTTTTGGAATTTCTTATGTGTTATCAGAAATCACCCAGTATTTCTAGATATTAAATTTTTACTCATTTTGAATATCCTCCAGATTTGTCATCTATGTCCTTGAACATATGTGTAACATGGCCAAATCCACCAGTTTTCTTGTAAATTACTGCTAGAGGAGTTTGAGGCTACCGTGAGCTATGTTCATGCCACTGCACTTCAGACTAAAGAACAAAAGAGACTCTGTCTCTAAACAAAATAGTAAATAATTATTGCTAGACCAATTTATCTTAAGAAACATTTTCCTCCCTCACAGTTATAGACATTCTCCTATCTGTATATTTATGTATATTTGTGTGTATTTATACACACATAAACATGTATCGCATTGTATTACTTTAACATTTAAAACTTAGTTATTTGGATTTCACTTTTTTATATGCTCTGAGGTATGGATTCAACTTTATTTTTATTTAATAGGCTATATTTCCTAAGACAATTACACAGCACACCTATGTCTATTATTGGTCATTGATTTATGGTGCTATCGTTACCATATATCAGTTTATCCTATACTTATAACTCAGTGTGCCAGCTCTGTAATATTTTAATTAGTCTACTTATCTGTATCTATTTTTTATCCCCACACTATTTTATTTTTATTTAAGTTTAGCAAATATAAAAAACATATATAAAACATGAGACTACATCTCAATAAATAAACTTGATTAAGAAATAAAATATTGCTAGCATCTGTCCTAATCAATACACCATGCCTTCTGTCCAAAAATGATGACTCTCCTGATCTTTAACACTATGATTATTTTGATGTGCATTAGTTAACCATCAGACATCTGATAAGTTTTAGAAACTGTTTGGTTATTTATTTATAGCTTAATTACTTTATGGTAGAGAACATACCATGTATGATTTCACTCTTTTGAAATTTGTAGACACATGCTCTATCCCATACCACAGGTCAATTTTTTAAAGGTTTTATGTATATTTTAAAATGATGTCTTCTACTGTTTGTCTCTCTGGTGGTTCAATCTTTTGTATGCTTATTTTGCTTAATGATTTTTTTTCTTTTTTATAAATTTCCAGAAGTGTATTAAAATTTCTCATTAAATATAAGGTATTGTCATTTTCTCATTTCAAATCCTCCTATTTTTACAAAATTAAAGGGTATGTTATTTTTATATATAGTTTGAATGCATACATCTTCCTGGAAACCTATCTTTTAATCTCATTGGTAAATGTTTATCTCACTGATAAAATTTGGGTTACGCTTTCCATCTTAAAATTGTTTTCTACTTACTCTTCCCATCCTGTGTTTGCTTTTCCCTCTTTTCACATAGTAGTTAATTTTGGGTTGAATGAGCATTCTCTGTTACTCTATTACTATTCTCCTTTGTTTCTTTTATAGTTACTCTAGAGAGTATAACGTGTATCTCTCTATGTCTATGCACTCATAAGTGAACATCCATGATGACTAAAAAAAAGCACCTTATTTTCTCTGGAAAATGTGAGGATCTTAGAATGCCTTAGCTTTATTATTGCCCCCTCCTCTTGACTTACGTGCTATTGTTGCCATGTATTTTGATTGCAAAAATTATTTAAAATCTGTGAGCCATTTGTATTGTTTTTAGTGTAGTCAAAATTCATTGAGATTTATCCATACATTTATCTTTCTGCTGTTCATCATTATATCCTTATTTTTGAGGTTCCATCTAGGATTATGTTTCTTCTCGTCGAAAGACCACATTCTATCATTTTCTTTGCTGCAGATTTAATAACATTAAATTCTCCTATTTTCTGTTTGTTTAAAAAGAAAAAAACTTTTGGAAGGCAGAGGTGGGCAGATCACTTCAGCCCCGGAGTTCAAGATCAGCCTGAGCAATATGATGAAACCCTGTCTGTACCAAAAACACAAAAAATAACTGGACATGGTGGTACGTGCCTGTAATCCCAGCTACTCTGGAGGCTGAGGCAAAACATCACTTGAACCCAGGAGGCTGAGGTTGCAGTGAGCTGAGATCATGCCACTGGACACGAGCCTGCATGACAGAGTGAGACCTTGTCTCAAAAATAAAAAATTTTAAAAATATTAAGAAAAGGAAAAAAGAAAAAGCTAAAAGAGCATCAATCTTACTCCAAAAATCCACTACAAGATCATTTCTCTTGACTTCATCAGAAAGATAAGTCACAGAAATTAAGAGTCAGGAAGGGTAGGTTCCTCCAAGAAGAGGCAGAAAGAAATCACTGGCTTACCTATGGGAAAACATAGGAAGAAGAGCTGAGGCTGTCGTACAAATGGGTAAGGAAAGGAGGAGATCCAAGAAACTCTCTCTCAGTGGTACAAGTATGCAAGAGAGGAACAATCACTACTGTGGGAAGAGGTATATCACTTGCTCTTACTCAAGCTCACTACTTAAAAGGAACAAAAGTCCCAAACTGCTAGGGGAGGACAGCAATCCCTCTCTCTCCCATGGCACAGATAAAAATTCATTAAGTCTGAAGAAAAATAGAAAAATACTGTTTTTATTTCACATTTATTTTCTTGAAGGATTTTTAAAATAACCAGTTGACATTTTCTTTCATTTCTTTAATAATATAATTCTGTTATTTCTGTCTTATTTTTGCTGTCTTATTTCTGCTTCTTTGAAAGCAATCTCTCTTTTAAATCTTTTAAATTTATTGTTGTCTTTGGTTTTCAACAGTTTTGCTACAATGTTGAGGTCTCATTTTATCTATAATTATTATGTTTGAAATGTGTATTGCTTTTGAACTTACAGTTTTATGGCTTTTATCAATTTCTGAAATTTTTCAGACATTTCAATTTAAATGCTGCTTCTGTCCCATTCCATAGTTGGTTTACTTGAGAACTCAAATATAAATATATTATACCTTATTGTTCTGTCTTTATTTATCTTGTTTATCTTCTGTCTTTCCTGAATTTATGTCTCTCTATGGTTTTTTCTGATTATTTTCTTCTCTGATGTTTTGAAATTTTGTATTCTTTCTTTATCAACAAATATTTTGTTGTAAAGCCCAGTCAGTGAGCACTTAGATTTGGTTCAGAGAATACAAACTCATTTTGTCAAGGTCATCAAAGACTTTCCCTTTGCTTAATCCAGCACTCACTCTTCATTTATCATTATATTGGACCTATAATTAGCAAGTTCTATGCTTGATCACCCAATCCCAATAGAAAATATTAACTTTTTTTTTACATAATCTACTTGATACGCTATTTTTCTTGTTTTTTAAAAATGTAATTCTAGTAAACCTTGGCAGAGTTTAGTGGCAATTTCCATTCTTCTGTTGAAACCCTGCTAATAAGATATTATTTTCATTACCTTCAATTGCGCTGAACTCTGATTTGACTATAAAAAGTTCAAATCCATGGGGCATTTCTGCTATATTTATATATATTTTTAAAAACAAAATATTTATATTAAAAGGTTATGGAGTTGACTTCTGTGTATTTCAGGAAGAGCCACATTTTCTACCAAATTCCATGATATAAACTCAAACAAAGCTTAAAAAGTACTTACCTACTGAACTACTTAATGCAAAAAACACATTTTGTATTTTGTGGGTTTTGCCATATGGAACAAATCAGGATTAAAACATAAACTAAAAAATCTATTAATCTTCCCAGCATTTCCAAATATCTGTATATTTTGTCCTTTTTAGATGTTTCAGTTTTTAAACAACATGTTTTGTGTCACATAACATACAATCTAAGTAACATACAATAACTAAGTATTGACTCGCTTGGACTACTTTAGGCCTGAAAATTATTTGTGCTAATTCTATTTGTTGTTTATTTATAGAACAGGATTTACCATTGCATAATGTAAGACCTCAACATTTGAAAAAAATTTAAAAATTGTAAGACAACAAGAAATGTGTGTAGCACTTTGGAATCATTAAATGTAACATCTAGAAAAGAGGCTGGAAAAACAAATTATTAAATCTAAAATAATAGTGCCATTTCCAAATACAAATAAAATACAAGTAATACTAAATTTTTCAAATAATACTATTATACAGGCATGCTTGTTCTTTGCTTAGTTACGGCACATTAGGAATCACTTAATACACTACTTACCTTTCTGAATACCTTCAGGTACCTTCAATTCCTTTGATAAAAATATATTGAATCCAGTACTCCTCTAAACTGACAAGGGAGAAGCAGAGCATATAAGGAAAGAGAAAAATAATATGAGAGGAATTACAGGCAGAAAAATATTGACAAGATGATGAACGTAACAGTGATAGTTGAATATATGTAAATGTGGGCTGTTAATTTTTTTTTAAATACCTATTGAATTTCTGGGATCTAATTTTGACTTCTTCCTCTTTGATTTTATGAATCATTAGTGTGCTGCTGTTCAATATCTTTTGATCAAAACTATATTTCCTTTGGAATTTTAACTACTCAGTTTCACGTATGCTGCATACTGTGATTTGATACAGACTCATGAAATTAAAGCAATGTATTGACTCTGATTCCATGGTCCCTGCCTCTTTGCATGCCTGAGGATATGCTACAGAACAAAGTCAACAACACACTCACGACAGTCTCCGGGACAGATGCTCGGTGGAAAAACTGTTCACCATTTATGGATTCCAAGCACTTTGCTGTGCCCCGAGGCACTGCTATATAAAAGAGTGTGCCAAGTGATTGGTGAAAGAAACGGATCAGCAAGCCTCTACCAGCTGTGACACACAGCGTTGGGAGATGACTATTTATTGCTGTTGTGTTAGGCTTCTCACACCATTTTCTGCTGGGCTTGATAAATTTGATCTCTATAAATGCTAGATTTTGCCACCATGCCAAGAAGTTTTTAGAAACTTTCCTCATACATTTTTTTTTTTTTTTGAGACAGAGTTTCACTCTGTTGCCAGGTTGGAGTGCAGTGGCATGATCTCAGCTCACTGCAACCTCTGCCTCCCAGGTTCAAGTGATTCTCCTGCCTCAACCTCCCAAGAAGCTGGGACTACAGGCACTCATAACCACCCACAGCTAATTTTTGTATTTTTAGTAGAGATGAGGTTTCACCATGTCGGCCAGGATGATCTCGATCTCCTGACCTTGTGATCCGCCACCTGGGCACTCCAAAGTGCTGAGATTTCAGGCATGAGCCACGTCGTCCAGCCACTTTTACTGTGAGAAAATGCAAATGATCTTGTCATTAGGGAAAACTCACCTGAGAAAACCTTTGTAAATTATGCCATGGAGAAAAAAAAAAATGGCAAAAGAAAGATGTGTTTTTTTAATTATCCTTGGATCTATTGTTATAGCAGCAGATTTTTCTTGGTGACATTATCTTCAGCATGGGTTAGACTCACAGGATCTTTGGAAAAAAGTTTGAACTATATTATATTTGGAGCAAATGAGAATTGTTTCTTTATTTGTTGTATAATTTTATTGAGGTTTATAATTCCTTATCATTATAATAAGTTTAAATATGAGCGATTGTTTTATAAGTGCTTATATGTTTATGTTAATAAGTGGAACATCCAGAGATTGCTCTAGCTTTTCTACCAAATATAATTTTTTGCTGTAATATGATTGCATTAAATTTAAAAATAGTATAACATATGATCCTTATAAATAAAAGTTTCTGCTAATAAAAGACTGTGTTTAATTCACAATTAATTTTGGTTTTCATAACCAATTAGTTGGTGACACTGAATCAGAAACAAACAAAATATTCTCAGTTAGATAGGGTATTTTATACTCTTTCTAGTTCATCACTTTTCCTCCATATATCTTACACATTTTAATAAACTCTTTGAAATCAAAGTAGTTTGAAATACCAAATAAATAATAGTGAAAGAAGATGAGGTCTGATAACCTAAGAAAGTGCACGTCCAAACACAGGAGGACAAATCTGGAATTCAAAATAATATTAAGAAAGCAAACAAAAACTCTATAGATACGAGATGGCACATCAATCCCATGTAGCCTCTAGACATCTCATAAAAGTTATTGTTGATAGCACATATGTGCATCCTTAAAGCATTATACTGAAAAAAAATTAACTCTTGTATTTTTAATCAACTGTTGACTTTAAAACACTAAACAAAATGATATTTGCCCCATGAAATCAATTGAATTTCTTTTATGATTAAGTATAGAGTTTATTTGAGTACAAACTTAAGGATAGCCACTTGAAAAACACAGGCTCCAAATGAAGAGGATCAGTGTTCCAAAGTAAGAAAGTTGAAGATTCACTTAATAAGGCAGAGATGGAGAAATGTTAACAGGATTATACAATTAATTGAATGTTTTTAATATTCATCAAAAAATCAGAAACATAAATACTAGAATTTGTGAAGTTTAATAATTTATAATGAATAATTTCACATAAATAAATAGATAAGCACATACTACTTTTAGCCTGATGGAAATACACATTTTTCCAAAGATAATGGTAGTTAGAAACATAAGGATATCATTAAGGAAAAAATGTATTTTTAAACAATATGCTAAATAAATATTACACAATAATTTACATCCACTGATAAACATTTATGCTTCAACTGCAATTTGTAAATTATATCCAAAGTAAAATAATGTGAGCTCACTCAGTATGACAGAAACTCATATAGTAACAGTAAAATATACAAAATCAAAGTTCAAATCAAAATAAGTCTTGACAGAAAATTATACCATCATTTACAATCTCTTCCTTAGATTATGTTGGTATTTTACAAGTTAAGAAATAATGCAAAGGATATATGTATATCCTACATACAGAAGAAAGGGTGGAAAGAGATAAAGGACAATTTGTTATAGAACTTAACTAAAGTTTAACTCACAAGTACTTTTTAAATAAAACCACCAATGCTAAAATTGTGCTGTATCAAATTATACAGAAATATACCAAAATTAGAAATCTTTAAGCTCCATATTACACTTGGCTCTTGTAACACCCTGACAAAGTTAATTTGAGATCATCTTACATAATTTGTCTGTGTTGAATTAAGTAATTAAAAAGAACATATCATGTTATTACTTATTATATAACAAATGTATGCTTAAAGATCCAACATTTAACATGCTAGTATTTGCCAAAAGTTGCAATTACAATTGCTTAACATTCAGATAGAGAAAAAATAATTCAGCAAAAATCTACACTATATATTTCGGTTGTTTGAGATTCAAAAAAAAATTTCCACAAACTTAAACCTTATCAAAACAGTTATATCAAAAGGTTAAAACTCACAATGTAAAAGACAGTTTGAGATTTTTGTGTTTTCTTTAATAATTACTTTTGGCAATCAGAAATAATTGAATTTTTTTCAAGAATAGTTAAGTGATTATTCTGGTAATCAGAAATAATGATGAAGGTACAAGAATAATGAATTTGCTGTTAGAAAACCTTGAAGAATTATAAAAAGAGACCTAGAAGAGAGGGTATGTTGTCTGCTTCACAACATATGGAAACTTTCCTTTAATTTTGTTGTTGTTGTTGCTGCAAACAAGCATGTATAGAATTATAATACACAATTAGAGATACCAGCTTAACATCCTGGCTTTATTGCTTATGAAGCTAAAATCCAAGCAGGAGCATGAAGTTACAAGAGTAATGAATTTACTGTTAGAAAACCTTGGATCAAATCCCACTTCCAACCATTATAGAAAAAGTTAACAAGGCTGGGGCTTAGTTTATCACTATGTAAAATGACAATTATAATATCTGCCATACTTCCTTGAGAACTTCACTGAGAATTACATAAATTGCTTCTGTGGAAGCACTGTGTGGATTGCCATATCATAAATATGTTATTATTTGATTATCACATTCACTAATAATGTAATAAAAGCCTCATGTTAACATAAACTCTGGCACTCCCACATATAAAATGGCAATTTATTTTTGCAAATTTTCAGTGCCTGGAGCCACAGATTATTTAAAATGTCATTCTAATACTATAATTATTTTAGTGAGACTTCTGCCCAAAATTGCATAATATAGCATTTTCAAATAAATATTTTAAAGAATACTTCAGCATGTTACATGAGTATGTATGATAATTTAAACTTTAATAAATATTTTCTGATGTTATTCAGAATTCTTAAATAACCAATCTAGTTTTTTTAAAAATAAAAAAGAAAGAGTAATACACGATTTTTGCGGTTTATCGGTATAGTGCTTCCACCCACCCCTAACACAATGGGCCACTTAATTGTAAAACAGCGAATACTGAAGAGAGAAAATGTCTCCTCATGGATCTACTCTGATGTAGGATAGATTTTAAATTTTGCCTCATTTTTGGATAGGACAACTGCAAGCTAAGAAATCAATAATAAAATATGTCCATGGTAGAAGTAAATCAAATCTATTTTCAAGCTTCACAGAATTTACCAAGCTAAAGGTATGCTGAAAAGAAGTTCACAATTTGAAAATAATTAAACACTGTAAGCAAAATTCACCAGTCATAATACCAATAGAATTAGATCATGAAGAACTTCAATAAGTAATCCTAATAGGATGAAAATATATATATTAAAAAAAAGCAGGAGGAGGGGGGGATTTCCACCAAGATGGCCAAATAGGAAGACTCCTGTCCGCAGTTCCCAGTGAGTGTCGCAGAAGGCCAGGGATCTCTGCATTTCCAACTGAGGTACCAGGTTCATCTCACGGGGACTGGTTAGATAGTGGGTAAGGCCTGAGGAGGGCAGGATGAAGCAGGGTGGGGCGTCGCCTCACCTGGGAAGTGCAAGGGGCCAGAGAACTCCCTCTCTTAGCCAAAGGAAGCCATTAGGGATTTTTTCTGACATGGTGGCACTCTGGCTCAGATTCCGTACTATTTCCATAACCTTCACAATCCATAAACCAGGAGATTCCCTCTAATGCCTACAACACCAGTGTCCTGGGTTTCTAGCACAAAACTGGGTGGCTGCTTTAGCCACAGTAGTTTTTTTTTTTCTTATACCCTAGTGGTGCCTGGAATGCCAGTGAGACAGAACTGCTCATTCCCCTGAAAAACGGGGCTGAAGCCAGGGAGCCAAATATCTGGGGTGTGTCCCACCCCCAGGAAGACCAGCAAGCTAAGATCCACTGGCTCGAAATTCTCACAGCCAGCATAGCAGTCTGAGCTCGACCTGGGACATTGGAACTTAGTGTGGGGAGGGGGCATCTGCCATTGCTGAGGCTCGGGTAGGCAGTATTAACCTTACCTGTGTAAATAAAGATTTTGGGGAGTTTATACAACAACTGAGTGGAGCCCACAGCTGATTCAGCAAGGCTTCTGAAGGCAGACTGTCACCAGACTCCCTTATTGCTGGGCAAGGCATCTCAGAACAAAGGTAGCAGCCCGTCAGGAACTTATAAATAAAGCCCCCACCTTCCTGGGGCAGAGCAACTGGGAAAAGGGGTAGTTGTGGATTCTGCTTCATTAGACTTAAACATCCCTGCCCGGCAGCTCTGAAGGGAGCACTGGATCTCTCAGCACAGCACTTGAGCTCCAATAAGAGACAGATTGCCTCCCCAACTGGCTTCCTGATCCCCAGGTATCCTCACTGGGAGACACCTCAGACAGGAGTGCTTTGGCTGGCAACTGGCGGGTACCCTTCAGGGATGAAGCTATCAGAGGAAGGAACAGGCAGCAATCTTTGCTATTCTGCAGCCCCCATGGGTGATTCCTAGGCAGCAGGGTCTGGAGTGAACCTCCAGAAAACTCCAGCAGACCTACAGCAGAGGGACCTGACTGTTAGAAGGAAAACTAACAAACAGAAATAGTTTCAACAACAACAGACAGGTCATCCACTCAGACACCCCAACTAAAAGTCATCAACTTCAAGACCAAAGGTATATAAATCCACAAAGATAGAAAGAAACCAGTGCAAAAAGGCTGAACTCTCCAAACACCAGAATGCCTCTTCTCCTCCAAGGATTCACAACGCCTCACCAGCAAAGGAACAAAACTGGATGGAGAATGAGTCTGACGTATTGACAGAAGCAGGCTTCAGAAGGTGGGTAATAACAAACTTCCCCGAGCTAAGGGAGCATGTTCTAACCCAATGCAAGCAAGGTAAGAATCTTGAAAAAAGGTTAGACAAAATGTTAACTAGAATAACCAGTGTAGTGAAGAAAACAAATGACTTGATGGAGCTGAAAAACACAGCACAAGAACTTCGTGAAGCATATACAAGTTTGAAGAGCTGAATTGATTAAGTGGAGTAAAGGATATCAGAGATTGAAGATCAACTCAATGAAATAATGAAATGAGTAAGAAGGCAAGATTAGAGAAAAAAGGATGAAAAGAAATGAACAAAGTCTCCAAGAAATATGGGATTATGTAAAAAGACCAAATCTACATTTGATCAGTGTACCTGAAAGTGACGGGGAGAATGAAACCAAGTTGGAAAACACTCTTTAGAATATTATCTAGGAAAATTTCCCCAATCCAGCAAGGCAAGCCAACATTCAAATTAAAGAAATACAAAGAACACCACAGAGATATTCCTTGAGATGAGCAACCCAAAGGCACATAATTGTCAGATTTACCAGGGTTGAAATGAAGGAAAAAATGCTAAGGGCAGCCAGAGAGAAAGGTCAGGTTACCCATAAAGGGAAGTCCATCAGACTCACAGCAGATCTTAGCAGAAACCCTACAAGCCAGAAGAGAGTGGGGACCAACATTCAACATCCTTAAAGAAAATAATTTTCAATCCAGAATTTCATATCAGCCAAGCTAAACTTCATAAGCAAAGAAGAAATAAAATCCTTTATGGATAAGCAACTGCTGAGAGATTTCATCACCACTAGGCCTGCCATACAAGAGCTCCTGAAAGAAGCACTAAACATAGAAAGAAACAACCAGTACCAGCCATTGTAAAAACATACCAAATTGTAAAGACCATCCACACTATAAAGAAACTGCATCAACTAACAGGCAGAACAACCAGCTAGCATCAAAATGGCAGATCAAATTCACACATAACAATATTAACCTTAAATATAAATAGGCTAATGCCCCAGTCAAAAGACATAGACTGGCAAATTGGATAAAGTGTCAAGTCCCATCAGTGTCCTGTGTTGAGGAGACCCATCTCATGTGCAGAGACACACATAGATTCAAAATAAAGGGATGGAGGAAGATTTACCAAGCAAATAGAGAGGAAAAAAAAAGCAGGGGTTGCAATCCTATTCTCTGATAAAACAGACTTTAAACAAACAAAGATCAATGAGACTAAGAAGGGAATTACATAATGGCAAAGTGATCAATGCAATAAGAGGAGCTAACTATTCTAAACATATATGCACCCTGCACAGGAGCAGCCAGATACATAAAGCAAGTTCTTGGACCTACAAAGAAACTTAAGACTCCCACACAACAATAGTGGGAGGCTTTAACACCCCACTGTCAATACTAGACAGATCAACGAGACAGAAAATTAACAAGAATATCCAGGACTTCAAATCAGATCTGGACCAAGCAGGCCTAATAGACATCTACAGAATTATCCACCCCAAATAGACAGAATATACATTCTTTTCAGCACCACACTGCACTTATTCTAAAATTGACCACATAATTAGAACACTCCTCAGCAAATGCAAAAGAATAGAAATCATAACAAACAGTCTTTCAGACCACAGTGCAATCAAATTAAAACTCAGGATTAAGAAACTCATTCAAAACTGTACAACTACATAGAAACTGAACAACCTGCTCCTGAATGACTACTGGATAAATAATGAAATGAAAGCAGAATTAAAGATGTTCTTTGAAACCAATGAGAATGAAGACACAACATACCAGAATCTCTGAGACACATTTAAAGCAGTGTTTAGAGGTAAATTTATAGCACTAAATGACCACAAGAGAAACAAGGAAAGATCTAAAATTGACACCCTAATGTCATGATTAAAATAATTAGAGTAACAAGATCAAACAAATTCAAAAGCTAGCAGAAGACTAGAAATAAATAAGATCACAGCAGAACTGAAGGAGATAGAGACACAAAAAAAACCTTCAAAAAATCAATTAATCCTGGAGCTGGTTTTTTGAAAAGATCAACAAAATAGATAGACTGCTAGCCAGATAAATAAAGAAGAAAATAGAAAAGAATCAAATAGATGCAATAAAAAATGATAAAGGGGATATCACCACTGATCCCACAGAAATACAAACTACCATCAGAGATTACTACAAACACCTCTAGGCAAATAAACCAGTAAATCTAGGAGAAATGGATAAATTCCTGGACACTTGCACCCTCCCAAGACTAAACCAGGAAGACGTTGAAACCCTGAATAGAACAATAACAAGGACTGAAATTGAGGCAGCAATTAACAGCCTACCAACCAAAAAAGTCCAGGACCAGATGAGTTCCCACCAAATGCTACCAAAGGTACAAAGAAGAGCTGGTACCATTCCTTCTGAAACTATTACAAACAACACAAAAAGAGGGAATCCTTCCTAACTCATTTTATGAGACAAACAGTATCCTAATGCCAAAATCTGGTAGAGAGACAACTAAAAAAGAAAATTTCAGGCCAATATCCATGATAAACATTGATGTGAAAATTCTCAATAAAATACTGGCAAACTGAATCCAACAGCACATCGAAAAGCTTATCCATCATGATCAAGTCAGATTCATCCCTGGGATGTAAGCCTGGTTCAACATACACAAATCTACAAAAGTAATCGATCACATAAACAGAACCAAAGACAAAAATCACATGATTATCTCAATAGATGCAGAGAAGGCCTTTGACAAAATTCAACAGCCTTTTATGCTAAAAACTCTCAATAAATTAGGTATCAATGGAACATATCTCAAAATAATAATGAAAGGGAAGACCCCCTCACCTCCTTCCATTTCCCATTCTCCACCTTCTCCCTCCCCTCTCCTCCAGATGGGAAGGAGAGTGAAAAAGAAAATAATAATAATAAAATACCAAACAGCTGGGAAGATGACTCTCTTTTCCGTTACAAGCATCTCTGCTATCTGTAAGCCTTGAAAGAGTTGCAAATGAATGTTATCACTACCAGCTGGAGCCTGGCACTGGATCACAATCCCATGTTTGCATGACCCAGGCTCCCTCCTGGAAATACCTCTGCCAACTAATAATTTACTGCCTTTGTTTTGTCTCTGTAAGCCCCCTCCCCTGCCTGTTCCTGCTGATGCTGCATATAAATTAGCAAATCAAGGAAGCCAAAGGATTGTAAGGTTGGACATCCAGCAAATGGACAGTGACATAGTTTGCCTCAGTTTCCCCTTTAGTGTTCTAAGCCTATAAAAGGGGCAAGAAGTTGCTTCTCTGGGAGCTCCATGAATAAGGCTGTAGCCCTCCGCAGCTCCCGGCCAAACAAAAAGCCACTTTCTTCCTCAGTTCAGTGTTGAAGAGGTTTGTTTCTTGCTCTTTTCCTGCTTCAATAAGAGCTATTTATGACAGACCCACAGCTAATATCATACTAAATGGGAAAAACTAGAAGCACTCCCTTTGAAAACAGGCACAAGACAAGGATGCCCTTTCTCACCACTTCTGTTCAACATAGTATTGGAAGTTCTGGCCAGTCCAATCACACAAGAAAAAGAAATGAAGAGTATTCAATTCAGAAAAGAGGAAGTCAAATTGTCTCTATTTGCAGATGACATGATTGTATATTTAGAAGGCCCCATCGTCTCAGCACCAAATCTCCTTAAGCTGACAAACAACTTCAGCAAAGTCTCAGGATACAAAATCAATGTGCAAAAATCACAAGCATTCATATACACATAGAGAGCCAAATCATGAGTGAACTCCCATTCACAATTGCTACAAAGAGAATAAAATACCTAGGGATACAACTAACAAGACATGTAAAGGATCTCTTTAAGAAGAACTACAAACCACTGCTTAAGGATATAAGAGAGGAAACAAACAGATGGAAAAAATTCCATGCTCATGCTTAGGAAGAATCAATATCATGAAAATGGCCATACTGCCCAAAGTAATTTTTAGATTCAATGCTATCCCCTTCAAGCTACCATAGACTTACTTCACAGAATTGGGAAAAAAAACACCTTGAACTTCACATACAACCCAAAGAGAGCCTGCAGAGCCAAGACAATCCTAAGAAAAAAAAAGAAAAAAAATAAATAAAGCTGGAGGCATCATGCGACCTGACCTCAAACAATACTACAAAGCTACAGTAATCAAAACAGCAAGTACGGATACCAAAACAGAGCTACCGACAGTACAGGCATGACTTCCTCAGCAAAAAATTGAACAATGCCACCGATGTTTTAAAGCAAAATTAGTGTGTTGATCAGTTCATGCTACTAATTGTTAGGCTCATGGGAATGAAATAATCCCATTGGGAAAAAGGAAATCCCAGGACTACCATCATGGGAATCAAATGTGCCGGCAAATCAAGAAAAACTTGGACCAAAATATCATTAAATTACTCAAGTTTTTCAATACAATATATATTTTATTCTTGTTTTCCTATTTCATCATCTAGAAGTCAATGCAAATGTTCCAATCTGTGAGCAATTACTGAGACAGGAGTGGTATTTATGCCTTTGTTCAACTCCACCATCATTCTCACTAAATTTTTTTATTAAACAAAAGAGACTGTAGGATCACATATGCCTATATGATAAACTAGCTATTTAAAGTTTTGTATCTTGAAGTGGGTGGTGGTTTTATGGGTAAATAAATAGGTTAAAAATCACTATTTACATATTAAAATAGTAAATCACTGAGCTGGTTTTATGGGTAAATAAATAGGTTAAAAAATCATTATTTACATATTAAAATAGTAAATTTTACTATGTGTACTTCTAGATCCTCTCTCTCTCTCTCTCTCTTTCTCTCTCATTAAATATTATACTGTGGATACCAGCCTGAATCACATTTCAAGTTTTATTTAATAGCCACTCCTATCTGACTATCTTGGTTATAGGATGTTACATTATGACAAGTAATATTTTAATACATTTTGTTGTGCATGGCTTCTTGGTACAATAGGAAATATTTCTCTAGAGTAAACATGAAGTGCATTACTGAGTCTTTAGGTACGTAAATACTAAACTTTAATTGACGTTGACAAATTGCTCTCCCAAGTGGCTATATCAAATTACATCCTCCAAACAGTATGTGTAGGGAATTGCCTACTTCCCTATGCTCTCAGACAATCAATATTTATTTATTTATTATGACTTTATTTACTGCACTTTAGGAAGTTAATTTCCAGTGAGATTGAGTATGACTTTGTTATTTATGTTATAGATTTCTTATGTAAGATACTTGTTCATATATTTTATTCATATTAGCTTGGTTCTGGGTTTTTTTTTTTGTCTTTTTTTTTTTGCTTGGGAGTCAATTCTTTTATTCTTAACAGTAGTCATTGCCAGTTATTAAAGATGTATGTAACTTATCCAAATCTGTAATTTTGTAGAAATTCTGTTCTATAATTCTAAAATGCCTGTGTACTTACATTTATCAACATTTTCTTTCTTTACACTGTTGGTTAGAGTGTACTTAATTCATCCATTGTGTAAGATAGTGGAATAATTCCTTAATAACCTAGAGGAAGAAGTACCAATCGACCTAGCAATTCAATTACTGGACATATACCCAAAGGAATATAAAGTGTTGTTTCTTTTTTTATAAAGAAACATGTAAACATATGTTCATTGAAATACTAGTCACAATAGGAAATACTTGGAATCAACATAAATGCCCATCAGTGACAAACTGGCTAAAGAAAATGTGATACATATATACAATGGAATACTATGCAGCCATAAAAAGGAATGAGATCATGTCCTTGGCAGGGACATGGATGGAGCTGGAGGCCATCATACGCAGCAAACTAATGCAGGAACAGAAAACCAAATACTTCATATTCTCGCTTTTCTCACTTATAAGTGGAAGCTAAATGATGAGAACACATGGACACCTGGTAGGGAAACAATGCATTCCCAGGCCTGTCAGAGGATGGAGAATGGGAGGAGGGAGGGAGTCAGGAATAATAACTAATGGATGCTGGGCTTAATACCTGGGTGATGGAATGATCTGTGCAGCAAACCACCATGGTATCTGTTTACCTATGTAAAAACCTGCACATCCTGCACACAAAGCCCTGGACTTAAATTAAAAGTTGGAAATTTAAAAAGTAACATAAAACTTGTCACTTGGTTAAGACCATCCTTACCATAGATCAGAAATATTTTTGCTTTATTTTCTTTCAAAACATCTACAATATCACTTACTCATTACCTTATTTATTTTCACATTTTGATATTTAATTCATCTAGAGTTTATTTCATGTATGTGTGAATCACTTCATAGGGGATTGTTAGGACACCATTCTTCACAGGTCTCTCATATCTGCATGTCTTCCAGGAAAGGCAAAACTTGTTTTTGTTCCAGAGTATATTCAAAATAGTAATATAGTAAACACTATAGGAATATGAAGATAATATTTTCCTCTACAGCAAAGGACAAGCATGCTTACTACCCATTTTATAAGAATTGAATCTCATAAGAAAAAGACTCCTGCCTGTAATGCAACCACTTTACAGCAAGAGGCTTCTGGACCTCAAAACCTGTGGGAATTGAGCAATGGGGAACTGACTCATTGATTATACAAACTGTGATGGTTAATGTTCAGTGTCAACTTGATTGGATTGCATGATGCAAAGTATTGATCCTAGGTGTGTCTGTGAAGATGTTGCAAAAGGAGATTGACATTTGAGTCAATGGGCTGAAAAAGGCAACCCACCCTTAATCTGGCTGGGCACCATCTAACCAGCTGACAGCATGGCTAGAATATAAAGCATACAGAAAAACGTGAAAAGACTAGATTGGCCTAACTTCCCAGCCTACATCTTTCTCCCATATTGGACCCTTTCTGCTCTTGAACATTGGCTTAATGTTCTCCAGTTTTGGGACTCAGATTGGCTTTTCTTGCTCTTCAGCTTTTAGACGGCCTGTTGTGGGACCTTACGATCATGTGAGTCAATACTTAATAAACTTCCATTTATATGTATCTATCCTATTAGTTCTGTCCCTCTAGACAATGCTGACTAATACCCAAATGTTGCCCAATTTATTTTTAAAGGAGATTAGCTTTCTTGTCTCTACCATATTCCAATATTTATTTTGATTCTGTCTCTGAAATTCGAAAATCCTCAGATGAACAGTAATTGAACAACATCTGAGACAAACATTCAAACATCCAATCCATGAAGATAGATCTTGAGAAAGTTCTGAGTGAAGAAAGCATATAGTAATGGAATAAAGGAGCAATAATGCTAATTCTAGTGTCTACTACAACAAATGCAAGAGTTTGTATAACATACATAACTAAATCTTATTTTTTTTAAATAAGAGTCAAAAGAAACATTTTAAGTCATCAAATATTGATGGCCATGAACTATGAAGCCAAGCAGAAAACATGGCAAAAACTGAACTAATTTTCTTCAAAGAAGAAATAAGATTCCTAGAGATTTCTTTTTAATCCTTTAATAACTGTCTTCCTGCACATCCCACTTTATGGAAGCTGAGGAAGTTGAAACTTATTTTTACTGGGTGATGGAGTCAGGAGGGAAATTTTATAGGAAGCTAATTAAAATTATAAACTTACAGGAGAGAGCTGAGTATGACCGATTTTACACATCATAGCCGAACACAACAGGGAAAGCTAAAGAATTTCTTTTTAATTTAGGAGAGAGGAATGAAGAAAGTTGAGACAAAGAAACTTCATGGAGGCAAAAACAAGCATATGGAAAAAGTTACTTAAAACATAAATGCTAAACTATACCAGAATGTTTGACAAGCAACTTATTTTTGCAGACAAAGGCATGAGAAATAGGAATGTAAAAGAAGCAAAAAATGAAAATGAGAAAAACAAAATCAAGTCAAATATGCTTTTTGGATGCTTGTCGAAGATCTACATTTATGTGTAAAAAAAGAATTTCTTTGCCCATATTAAAATAAGATAAAGTATATCTTGAATTATTTAAAAGTGTCTTCACCATCATGGAATCCAGTACACTGACATCGTTTGAAGTGTGGTTGCAAATATAGTCTTAAAGATTTGCATGACTTAAGATGAATTAAAAATAAACACAGCTTTGATCCCTAAATCTTCTTAAGAGTTTGTAAAGTATTTTAGAAATGAAATGCTGTTTAGAGCATTTAAAGTCAGCTATCCTCTTTGATGAAAACATTCTACTGCAAACACCTAGATATAAAGCATTTTCTTTAAAAGGATTAATATAATGCACACTAAAAGCTTTCATTTTGACCTGAGTACAATGTAGCAGTGCTTTTCACATAGACTGCTCATGGTTTGCATGAATAGACTATAATCCTCTTTTTGCCAATAAATACTATGCTGTGTCTGGCATTTTATTTCCTTTGACAGAAGGTACAGCAAATATAAAGGCTAAAATAGAAACTGAAAAAAATGAATCAGTAAATGTAATCAAATCATCAAGATGCAGGAACTTAGAGAAATCACTTAGTTTACCCTCCTCTAAATAATAAGAAAAAATTGAGTTAGTCAACAACTTTTGAAAACTTCTAGACATAAAATATAATATTAGAATTGACATGGACTCAGATTTGGACACAAATAATTGGATTCTCATCAAGAATAACATCAGATATTTAAATAATGATTATTTCTTCTTTTGCTGAAGAATATTAATATAAAAGTAATTACCCTATCCAATGTAAAAACAACTTAATGTATTAAATCCAGTAAACCCAAAGTAATAAATTTTAATTAGTTTTTCTCCTTTGAATTCATCATTTTTGCATATCATGTTTTATTAATATTCAGAGAGGAAATTTATATTTCTTCTTGCTTCTTTCATACCTAACACTATAAAATTTATCTGTTTCATTAAAAAAATACCTTGTCCTTCCTCTGTAATATATTATCCTATTGTTCTTGAGAACAATATGGAGATAATTTTTCTTCCATGATACAGAAGGCATAAGTGGTGCATTTCAGTCTGAGTTATCCCCACATCTTGAGTGATTTTTGACATTTACATCAGTAAAATGCACACATTTTAGTATATAGTTCTATAACCTTCAGCAAATGTATAGAGCTTGGTATCCACTGCCACAGTGATGATACAGAACATTTCCATTACCCCAAAATTACTTCAGGCCATACTTATAATCAACCTAGGGGTGTTTTATGAACTCCTACACCATTCCAGTCTTATAGCTGGTCTAACATCTGTATACATAGAAAAATTAATACTTGTTAAGGTTTAAGTTTTGGTTATGGCTTTGTCACTTTAATCTAAAAGAACCCTAATTGATTCAAAATCCTAAGAGAAATATTAATAGAACAAATATTTTTTTTTAGCCTAGAGAAGGGAAATTACATTAGGAATGTGAAATTTATACTTGAAGAAGAAGATTTATACTAGTAGAAGAAGAAGCATTAGATAGCTGCAGGTAGCAGAAATAGAGTCAAAAATTTGAATGGGATATTTAAGAAAAAGTAAAACATGTCCAGGGTTTATGGAAAAGAATTAAAACATCCACTGGGATTTGGACTAAGTATGTGTCTTCTAAGATTAATAACTTCTGAATTTGTAATTCTGTGAAAAGATGGTTAAGAGTTACACATGATGGATATAAAAGAGTGAGTGATTAAGAAGTTACCATACAGCAGGAGGCAGAGCAAGATGGTCAAATCGAATTCTCCAGTGTTTGTCCTTCCTTCAGGAACACCAGATTGGATGATTATTCACACAAAATCACTTTTATAAGAATAAAAATCAGGTGAGCTATCACAGTATCTAGTTTTAACTTTATATCACTGAAAAAGGCACCAAAGAGGGTAAGCAAGATCATCTTGAATTGTGGATGTCATCCCTCCCTCATTCCCCAGCAGCAGCCACATGGCAGAGAGAAAGAATCTGTGTGCTTAGGAAGGGGAAGCACAGTGATGGTAGGACTTTGCATTGGAACTGAGTGCCACCTTGTCACAGTGGAAAGCAAACCAGGCATAAATCAGCTAGTAGCCACAGAGAAAGCATTTAGACCAGTTCTTGAGAGAGGAGAATTGCCTATCTCACTGGTTAGAACCTTAGTTCTGGCTAGCCTCGTCACTGTAGGCTAAGGACTCAGGGGTTCTAAGTAAACTTGAAAGGCCATCTAGGTCACAAGGAATGCAATTTCTTGGCAAGTCTTGGTGCTGTGCTGGGCTCAGTGGCAGTGGACTTGAGGTGCATGTGACATAGTGAGGCACCAAGTGGGACAGTCTTTAGAGAGCTTATACCTCTCCTCCCATAACCGCAGGCACTGCAGCATATATCTCTGGAAGAGTCCTTCCTTCTTCTTGAGGAGAGGGGAGAGTAAAGAGGACTTTATCTTGCAACTTGGATAGCTCAGCCACAGTAAGGATAGGGCACCAGGAAGAGTCCTGAGGCCCCCATTCCAGGCCCTAGACCCAACATGACATTTTCAGACATACCCTGGACCAGAATAGAACCTGCTACCTTGAAGAGAAAGACCCAGTCCCGGCAGAATTTACCACCTGCTTACTAAATAGCCTTGGGTTCTGAATAGTCATCACTGGTAGCCAGGCAGTATTCAACATGGGCCTTGGGTGAAACACAGAGACATGCTGGCTTCAGGTGTGACCCAGAACATTCCCAGTTGTGGTGGCTATGGGGAGAGACTCCTGCTTAAGAAAAGTGGAGATTAGAATGAAGGGGATTTTGTCTTGAAGCTTAGGGACCAGCCTGACAACTGTGGGGTAGAGTACCAAGGGGACTCTTGGTATCCCTGATTCCAGGCCTGGGCTCTTAAATAGCACTATTGGACTTGCCCTAGGCTAAAAGTGAGCTCACCGCCTTGAAGGGAGAGTCACAGGCCAGGAAGCATTCACCACAAGCTGACTGCAAACCCCTTGATCCATGAGTGAATATTAGCAGTAACCAGGCAGTACTCACTGTAGGTGTGGGATGAATGGCCATGGGGAAAGACTTCTCTGTGCATGGAAAGGGGCAAGAATAGTGGGAAGGACTTTATCTTGTGACTCTAAGCCCTAACTCCGGAACAGTATCTCTGGACCCATCAAGGCTCAGGGAGAACTTGCTGCCCTGAAGGGAAGAATACAAACCTAGCTTGCTCTGCTCCCTGCTGATTGTAGATCCCTGGGGCCTTAGGCGAACATAGGTGTGATAGCCAGGCAATGCATACTGTGAGCCTTGAATGAGACCCAGTGCTGTGCTGGCTTCAGGTCTGATCCAGCATAGTCCCAGTGGTGTGGCCACTGGGGTACTTAGGTCATAACTTCCCCAGATCCAGGCAGCTCAACAGAGAGAGAGAGACTGAGACTCTATTTCTTCGGGAGGAAGTAAAGAAAGAGAACAAGAGTCTCTGCTGTTAATCCAGAAATTCTTTCAGATCTTATCTAAGACCAGCAGGGTAGTACCTCTACAAGTATGCAAAAGCCACAGCATTACTGAGCTTAAGGTGTCCCCTAATACAGCCATGGCTGAAGTGAAAAAAAACTTTGATCACAGCACTCAAGTCCCATTGAATATCTGGAAAACAATCCTAATAAGGACTGGCGTAAATAAGCCCAGACTACAAAGACTACAATAAATACTTAACTTTTCAAAGAACATCAACAAGCATCATAACCCTCAACAAACAAACAAAAAAACAAGGTACCAGCAACCAATCCTAGAGAGATAAAGATATGTGTCTTTTCCAAAAGAAAATTTTAAATAGCTGTCCTAAGGAAACTCAAAGAACTTCAAGATAACACAGAGAAGAAATTGAGAATTCTATTAGATGAATTTAACAAAGAGATTGAAATAATTTAAAAGAACCAAGCAGAAATTCCAGAGTTCAAAAACGCAATTGACATACTGAAAAATGCATCATAGTCTCCTAAAAGCCAAATTGATCAAGCAGAAGAAAGAATTAGTGAGCTCGAAGACAGGCTATTTGAAAATACAGTCTGAGGAGACAAATAAAAAAAGAATAAAAAACAATGAAGCATGTCTACAAGATCTAGAAAATAGCCTCAAAAGGGCAACATTAAGAGTTATTGGCCTTAAAGAGGAGATAGAGAGAGAGGTATGGGTAGAAAGTTTATTCAAAGGGATAATAATGAAGAACCTCCCAAACCTAGAGAAGTATGTCAATATTCAAATACAAGAAGGCTGTAGAACACCAAGCAAATTTAACGCAAAAAATACTTCTTCAAGTCATTTAATAATTAAATTCTCAAAGATCAAGGACAAAAAAGGATCCTAAAAGCAACAAGAGAAAATAAATAAATAACATGCAATGGAGCTACAATATGTCTGACAGCACTCTTTTTAGTGGAAACCTTCTAGTCTAGGAGAGTGTGGCGTAACATATTTAAAGTGCTGAAGGAAAAAAAGAGAAAACCTTGTATCCTAAAATAATATATCCAATGAAAACATCCTTCGAATATGAAAAATGAAATATTTTTCTAGACAAGCAAAAGCTGAGGAATTTCATCAACACCAGAACTGTCATACAAGAAGTTCCAAAAGAAGTTTTTTGGTCTGAAGAAAAAGAACATTAATGAGCAATAAGGAACATTATGAAGGTACAAAACTCACTGTTAATAGTAAGCACACAGAAAAGCACAGAATAGTCTAACAATGTAGTTATAATGCGCAAACTACTCATATTTTTAGTAAAAATACTACAAAATGAACCAATCAAAAATAGTAATTCTAAAAACTTTTCAAGACATAGACAGTACAATAAGATACAAATAGAAACAACAAACAGTTAAAAAGCAGGAAAAGAAAGTTAAAGTGTAGAATCCTTATTAGTTTTTTTCTTTACTGGTTTGTTAGTTTATGCAATAAGTGCTAAGTTGTTATCAGTTTAAAATAATGGGTTATATTATTGACAAGTCTCATAGAAACCCTCAAATCAGAAAACATATAACAGGTACACATACATAAGCAAGAAATTAAAACATAACACCAAAGAAAATCATCTTTACTAAAAGAAAACAGGAAGGAAGGAAATGGAAGAGAAGACCACAAACCAACCAACTAATAAACAAAAAATGGCAGGAGTAAGTTCTTAATAATAACATTGGATGTAAATGGACTAAACTCTCCAATCAAAATACAAAGAATGGCCAAATGAATTAAAAAAACAAGACCCAGAGATCTGTTGCCTACAAGAAACAGATCACTTAGTCTTCATTTATAAAGAGACACATAGATTAAAAATAAGTGAATGGAAAATAATATTCCATGCAAATGAAAACCAAAAAATAGTAGAAATAGCTATACTTATATAAAATAGATTTCAAATAAAAACTGTAAAAAGAGACAAAAAATGTTTTTATATGATATTAAAGCAGTCAATTCAGCAAGATAATGTAGCAGTTGTAAATATATATGCACCCAGCACTGGAGCACCTAGATACATATGGTAAATATTATTAAAGCTAAAGAGAGAGATAGACCCTAATACTATAACTGCTTGAGACTTCAAAACTCCACTTTCAGCATTGGACATATTATCCAAACAGAAAATCAACAAGAAAACATCAGACTTAAATCCACACTATAGACCAAAGGAACCTAATAGATATCTACAGAATATTTCATTCAATTGCTGCAGAATACACATTCCTCTCAGCATATGAATCTGTCTCAAGGATATACTATATGTTAGGCCACAAAAAAAAATTAATTTGTTTTTTATAACTGAAGCCAGGCATGGTGGCTGACACCTGTAATCTCAGCACTTTGAGAAGTTGAGGCAGGTGGATCACCTGAGGTCAGGAGTTCAAGACCAGCCTGGCCAACATTGCAAAACCCCATCTCTACTAAAAATACAAAACTTATCCAGGTATGGTGATGTGCACCTGTAATCCTAGTTACTTGGGAGGCTGAGGCAGGAGAATTGCTTGAACCCAGGAGGCAGAAGTTGCAATGAGCCGAGATCATGCCACTGCACTCCAGCCTGGGCAACAGCTCAAGACTTAGTCCTCCCCACTCCCCACAAAAAGGAAAAACATTATTAAAAAACTTTTTAAAAACTAAGATTATATTAAGTATCCTATCTGACAAAAATAGAATACAACTAGAAATCAATAATAAGAGAAATTTTGAAAACTGTACACACATGGAAATAAACAGTATGCTCCTGAATAACCAGTGGATTAATGAAGAAACTTTAATTTTTGCTAAAAAGGAAATTAACTTTTTAAAAAACAAATGATAAAGGAAATAAAACATACACAACCTATGGGATACAGCATAAGCAGTACTAAGAGGAAAGTTTATAGTTATAAGTGCCTACCTCAAAAACGTAAAAATATTTAAAATAAACAACCTAACAATGCATTTTAAAGAACTAGAAAATCAAGTGAAATCTCAACCCAAAATTAGTAGAAAAGAAATAATAAATATCAGAGCAGAAATAAATAAAACTAAAAACAAAAATATTCAAAAATAAATTAAACAAAAAGTTGGATATTTGAAAAGATAAAATTGACAAACCTTTAGCCAGACTAAGAAAAAAAACAAGACAAGGCCCAAATAAATAAATCAGAGACAAACAAGGAGACATTGCAACTTATATTACAAAGGTTCAAAGGATGCATTTCTTGGAACTTATATCAATAAGACGTGAGAAAAAGTCTGATATGATTGGAAAAAAGTCTGATATGATTGGAAAGATCTGCATTCTGTATTTCCCTCCTGGAATGTTTGAATTAGCATATTAAAGACCTTTGCTCATCTGGCGAGCTTTTTTTTTTATTTTTTCCAAAACCAATTAACTTTTACCTTCCTTCATGTATCCTTCTCTGCAAACCTCTTGACCAAATTATTCTCATGTGCATATATATTATTTTTAATATATACATCCTATAATTATTATACAAACTACAATGTATTTAATTTTTGGCTTTCTGATTTTAAATAATTATAGAAGGATGCAAAAATAGTACAAAGTGTTTCTATTTATCTTTACTAAGCTTCCCTAAAAGGTAACATGGTACATAATTGTAGTAAAGCAACAGAATCAAATAGTAACAGTGATAGTACGCTGTTAAATAATCTACAGAAACCATTTGTCTCACTAATATCTTTATGATCCACAATAAAACTGAAGATCTCATATTGTGTTTATATGCCAAATCTCCTCAGATTTTTTTCTAATCTTGTATGGTGTTTCTTTTATTATTTATGTTTCAAGGTCTTGACACTTTTGAAGAGGTTAAGTAATTTATAGATAGAAGCCAGTTATTTTATAGATTAACCCTTCTTTTAAATGTCTATTTCCTCATTACTTAATTCAGGTTTTGCATTTTTGGTAAGAATTTTACATAAAGATATTTTGCTCTTCTTAGTACAGTAAGTTAGGAGACAGATGATAGCAATATATCTGTTACTAGTAAGGTTAATGTTGATGACTTGATTGAGATGGTGTCTACCAAGTTACTCCACTGTAAAGTTAGTATTTTTTGTGTAATTAATAAGTATCTTTTAGATAGTTATTTTGAGACTATGAAAATATCTTACATCTCATAATTTTGGCCACTAATCCTAGCATTCATTGATACAACAATTAGTATGGTGATGTCATATATTGATTTATATTTCTATCATTTCTTTTCCATTTATTACTCAGGATTCTATTCTAAAAGTGCCCCTTCTTTGTCTACTTACTGATCATCTAGATCACTAATTGAGCTCACAGATTTTCAAATTTTCAGTTGATTCTATGAGTTACAGCCATCATTGTAATTATCCATTTTGTTGCTCTAATTATCCCAGATGTAGCTATTGGGACCTCTATCAAATTGGTTTCTGTGTTCTTTTAACATGCAGGGTTATCTTGAATTTCTTCTGCCCAGACCTGGAATCAACCACTTTTCCAAGTTAGTCTCATTTATTGAATTGAAGAATGGGATTTAGAAACCAAGATATGGACGCTAACTTAAGCTAATTACTATTAGGGCAACACTGCTTCTCAGTGAGCTAAGCTAGGAAATAATAAGTATATGTGTATATATAATATATCATGTCTGCATATATCTGATTCCATTCTAACACCGCAGAGCTCATTTTAGTATTCCCCCTTTCCATATTTGTAACTTTTTCTTTAACAATGAGAAACCTGTTTCTCATCATTGACAATATGTTTACACAAAAATTAGCTTTAGAATTGCTAACCCATAACCTTTTGAAGAAAAGTTTATTAACTACAACACTATATAGGTGTATATTTTTCTGGGTTTTGGCTTTTTGATATCAAGTCAAAATGCTATTTTCCAACATTAATTGGTCCAATTTAGTGTTCCTAACTTCTTTAAGACAGTTATGCTGATTTTCTTTGTTACTTAATATTTTTATTTTGTCTAGGTTGTCCCCATATCCCAGTTGCTTTTAGTTATTTATATTTTGTATATGTTGAATATCACTAAGGTACTGAAAGTCAAACTAAGTAAACAGTTATACTCAGAATGTCACTCTTCCTCTTTTCTTCTATACTGTTCGTTTTCACTTTCCACCTATTTTCATCCATCCTCTGTAGATAAGCAATTTCATAAGTTTCTGGTTTACCCTTTTATTTGTTGAAATGAGCAGATACTTCTTAATTTAAAAAAACAGAATTTTGAATAATTAGACCTACCCTTTTTCTGTACTCTTTTTTTCTTTACAAGGTTAAGTATGCATCCTTTTTTATTCTCTATCTCATTTATTTTGGCTTTTATTTCTAGTATTGGCATTTTGTGCTTTCTTTGTATTTCCATTGAGTATTATTATTTTTTTATTTTAGTTTTTTGTGTACTGCTATAGACTGAATGTTTGTAGTCTCTCAAAACTCACATGTAGAAGTCCTAATGATAGTAGCAGGAGGCAGACAAATTCCTACACAGATATGGGCTGGGCCATGGTGATCTTCAAGGCAAAGACAGCCTGAAGCCTGAAATTTGAGATGCCAGTTCTGGTTATAGTCCACCACCTAGAGTTAGAACTTTCCCTATGCCTTTTAGCAAGTTGAATGGTGCTTTTTCCAGGCTTGCCCATGGACCAATCAGCATGCACTCTCCCCATTCTGAGCCCATTAAAAAACCCCAGAATCAGCCACACACGGGGACTACCGGCCTTCAGGTAGGAGCTTCCCACTTCACATACCCTCTCATGTTGAGACCTGTTTTGTCATTCAGTGAAACTCTTCTCCGTCTTGCTCACTCTTCAGTTGTAACCTCATTCTTCTTGGACACAGGACAAGAACCCAGAACCCACCAAATACTGTGTGCAAAAGGAGTTGTAACACTGTAGTCCTCCCTCCGCCTACCGCCACTGGGCAGCCTCTCCACATGATGGGAAGTGGTGGCAGGGCTGGCCCAGCCCAGGAGCTGCAGGCTGAAGTAAAGCGGTGGAATGTAAGGAGCTGTAACACAAAGGAGCTGAAACACGTTGCTGGTAGGGCTGCTGAGCTGTGGGTGGTAACATGTTCGCATTCAGCAGACTATGAGAGAAGAGCTGCAACCCTTCTGGAGGCTCAGACTTCAGGACTCCCAAGCCAGAGCTGTGACATGCTGTAATACCCCTTGGTACTTTGCAGTTACTGGCATCTCCAAGTTTTTGGGTACCACCCTGTTCCCCTCATCCAGACACTGGCATGCCAGGCAGAAGCCAATTAAGCCTCACATGGAGCTCATGCCTGTACTGTCTTCTGTAGCTTTCTGGCCTGCCACAGCATACAGTGTGCCTGCCTGTGCACTGTGGCTGGACCCCACACTCCCTTGCTCATGCACCCCTCACCTCTCTGCACCTGGCCTGCTCGTGATGGGTATAGAATTCAGGCCAGCAGCATAAGCTGAACACAGCCTAGCAGGCTGAGTGGTCAGAGCCAGCCCAGTGGTCACCATTGAAACCCAGACAGAGGTTCCGCCAGCCACAGACGTTTCCAGAGGGCAAAGTGGCACAAAAAGAATCCTGTGTCACTAACCCTCAGTGAGATGGTATAACACTACCTCACCAATAGTTTTGTTACAGCAGCCCAAACAAAGACAGGTACTTAATTCATCTTTATTATTTTATGTTTACTATTAAAAATGTTTGGTGATAGAACTTTTAAAATGTACCCTGTGTATTCTGATACTTTTAAAAAAATTTTTATAGTTACAATTTACATCTCTCCTTTTATCAAAAACTTTAATAGAGAATTTTTAAATTTTCAAGTAAAAGACATATCTTGGTTTATGATTTTGCTGAAAATTTCTAGTTTTGCTGCATTGTGATTAAAGATAGTTATTTATAATATTTCTATTTTATGGAATTACTACAGTCTCTGTGTGTAAATGTGAGTGTGATCTAATATGTATACATTTTGGTAATGTAACATGGCATATGAGAAGAAGATACGTGCCCTTTAATAAAAGTATGAAGTTTGATATATATCCACATAATTTGCCTTGTTGGTTTTGTTTTCAGTTCTTCTATCTTATTACATATTTTGTACCCACTTTTCTTCTGTCTGAGAAAAAGGAATGCAGTCCCTGACATTCAGAAACAAGCCTTCAGTGTTGTTATAGCTGGCCTAGTGCTCACATTCAGGCCACATTTTTCTCCTTTTGGAATAACAGCCACAGACAACAGTCTGACAGGTTGCTCTGTGACTTTGATAAAGGGAGACAAAAAACAAGATCAGCTCCTAATTTTGTCTAAGCACATGCTTAAAAACAAATTTACTACATAAACCATAAAATACAAAATTTTTTGCTATCCAGCTAATGTGAGTGGCTTCTACTTCTTCACAAATTAAAGCTTTATCCTCACTCTAGTTGCTTCCCTTCTGAATAAGATTTATTAAGATGCAAATAGAATTGTCCTCACTTTCTGATAGCACTCTTCTGTGAACTCTCCCCAAATCTCCTAGGTACAAACACCTTCCTATTGACACACCTTATGATTTCCCACAGTGTGCAGTTTGTCTCATTGAAGACTGGAGTAAGACTAACCTGTTTACCTACTGGTGTGATACTGCTGGTCTTGGGCTGGAGAGCTTGACATAGCTTATACTGCGAGTGATATATTAAAGTCTACTATTATCTGCATGTTCCTAGCCAGGTACTGTTTTGCACAGAAGGAGTTATTTTGTTATTTTGTCCATAGATATTCATAAGTGTTTTAGTGTTATTTCTACCTATGAATTTTATCACAGGTATCCCTCTTTGTCATCTTAATGCTTTTTGGATTCTTTTCTGTGTTGGCTGATAGAATTTCTACTTCAGTATTTTTGCCCATCCCTTTGTTTTCAGCCTTTCTGAATCACTTTGTTTTAGTTGTGCTCCATGAACCAAATTAAAAATATTTTTTCAGTGAGTTAAGCCATTCTTATTTATTGATGTGGTGGATTTATTTGTGTTAACTCTATCTTAATGTTTTATAATTGTATTATGTGTGCTATGTTTCTTTATCTATAAGATATATATTGTTTACTGTTTAATTTATAAGCATATATAAATGTATACTTTTACTTAAGAAGGCTTGACTTTTTATTCTAGTAAACATAGCTGTACTTTTATCTTTTAATGTCCTTAGTCCACTGTTCAATAATTTTGTGTTTTACTGTCTGGTTTGTAAACCAGCTCTTAATGGGATCCTTAATTCCCACCTGTTGTTTATATAGCATTAAATGAGCATATTCTACTTTCATTTTGCCTCTCCTTTCTCCTTCACTTTGAAGCTGTACTTTTCTACTTTGTCATGAACAACATTAGGTCATTATTATTTCACTCTCATCTCTAACATTGTTTTAAATTTTGACTTAAAAACGAAGTGTGTTTTTTTACCATTAGCCCCTTAACAGAAGCATTCTCAGTTATCTTCTGGAATGTGCAATTATTCCTGTATTTTTTTAAAAAAAAACTCATGGATATGGAATTTTCTATATGTTGTATATTAGCTTTTATTTTCCAAAGTATTGATGCCTGAAGGATAGTTTGGTTGGATATAATATCCTTGGTTTACATTTTCTTGTTTTTTTCCAAAACCACTGCTCTATCGCTGCCTTGCTTTGCATGATGTTTTTGAAAATCATGATGCCAGTCTACTTATTTCACTCTCTTAAGTATTTGATTTCTACTTTATCTTTGAAATCCAGTAGTTTTATAAGGCTATGTCTTATAGTTGATTTTTACAAGTTACTTGTTCCAGGTGTCTCATGGGATGTTCTAATACGCAGATTTCAGTCTTACTTATATTTCTGGAAATTTTTTTAAGTTACATCACTAAATATGAGTAAGTAATATTATCTTGTTCTTTTTATCAAGGACATAAATTTTATAAATATTATTCTTTATGTTTTATTCCTGTCACTTTTAGTTTTTAAATTCTTTCTGCCACATTTACATTGTCTTGATTATTTTCTTAAGTTTCTTCAATGCTTCTTGTTAAATTTTTATTTGAGTCTATTCTTCATTGCATACTTTCTAACTTAGTTTCATACATAGGATAATTTTTTTTTGTAATCTAATTCTCTTCCTTTCTTCCATTTTAGGTTTATTTCTGGCATTAGTTTTGGATTCTGATTCAAAACATTCATTTTCTCAAATGTTTAGTTGTAGCAAAGTAAAGAGTCCTGCTGATTTGCTTTTTTCTTCTAGGGCCTATGCAAATATTAGCCACTCTGTAATGACTTGCACAAATATAGGAATCTTTGAGAAAGTATAAGACATATTTACAATTAGAATTTATTAATATTTCAAAGGTACATAACCAATTAAAATGAAATAAAGTACATTCTGACAGGTTTGTTTTAAGTGTATTGCATTTAATGTAACATGTAAGGAGATTATTTTTATTAAGTAGACTAATTTCTTTGGCACATGGTTTGATTCCTACCAGCAACATTCCCTGTGGGTTGTCATTCAATAGTTCTTTTTCTTCTTCTTCCACATCTCTAGAGTCCTCATTTTTATCTAGTCTTCACTCCTTCTTCATTTGATTAATGATTGACTTATGCTAAACAGGACTGTCTCATTCCCTTTGACTGCCTAATGTCACTTAAAGAGAATTCTACTAGACAAATCATGTAAAGTTTCTTTTTCCTGTTAAATATTGATAAAAGGAAAAAAAATGTTGTTTTTTTTTCATCTTCATGTTATTTTTTAAAGACAGGATATTTGAATTTCCTCTGATAATGTTGCAACCATAAAGGTAACTAATACTTCTAGTGCCAAGTGAAAATAGCCTGGGTTGTTAATGAGATCATGGAAAAACCAACTGTGATTATTAACTAACTTTGAGTTTGCCTTACCTTCAAGCTTTTTATACATCAGATAATAAATTATTTGGTGTTTAAGCTAAGTTGAGCTAGTGTTTAGTATTTTTTAAACCTGGCATTGCTAACAAAATTAAATGGACATTATAGTTGTGTTTCATTTCTCCAAGCCTCTTTTTTTACTAGTGTAATGTTGTAAGGGGAGATTAGAACATTTATTGAGACTTGTTTGGGTAGATACTACAAAAAAATAACACAAACTAAGGTCGAGATAAATGCTCAGTTAAAAAAAGAGTGTGGTGGCTTGCACTTATAATCCTATCATATTTGGAGGCCAAGATGGGAGGATCACTTGAAGCTAGGATTTAGAGACCAGCCTGGATGACATAGTGAGACCCTGTTTCTACAAATAAACCCAAAATCTAATGAATCAATAAATAAAAGTAATAATAAAATAAATATATATTTCAAAATCTCTTTTGAGAATTTAGTTTTGCCAGCAAGGCAATAAGTAATTTTAATAGTTCTTAAAAGGTTATATTTTATTCTTGAAAAAAAGCAGCTCTCCTTGAAGTTCAATTACATTATTATCATTATTTTGGCAAGTTCTTTTCTTTCCTACAAATGATCAAAGTTCTAAATTAGTATCATATGAATTTATCATTTTTCCACATCCTAAATGGTTAATGATATTACTAGTAGCTTGTGTCACATTTTTTATATTTCCGACTTCAACTTTCACTTAAAATACCTGAATTAATTTTGTGAATCTTTGTTACTAAGGAATATTTTACAAACTTTTAAAACCCAATGTAATTTAAAAAATAAAAGAAACATCAGGAAAAAAAAAAAACAGGATATGAAATAATACAACCCTTTTTTTCTAAAGTTCATCAAATAGAAGTGCAAGTTTAATATTTGAAATTTCCATTAAAGTTAAATAAGCTCATAATGACTTCATTTTATTGCAAATGTTTGCAATTCAAATTTGTTAATGACATTCTTTCATGTAATTGAAATGTACTGTATGGAAAATTTCTGAGTTTGTTTTTTTTTCCTCCTTTGTTTTTCTGAAAATTTGATTGTGGAGGGCTCAGTGAAGTAGAAGGGAAAGTAGAGCACCTGTGAAAATAAACTTTTGAAGAGGAAAAAGAGTTCACCTGGGTCCAGTGTTAAGAGAAGTCAAACGAGAAGGGTCCCAAGAACCAACCATGGAATTCAGCAAAGGATCCCATGGTTGCTTTTCGGTCCTCTTCTCCTTTGACTAATGTCTGATGTTAATAGACATTAATGGCTTTGACAAGAGAGCAATTTCTGCAGAGTGGCTAGGTGGGTAGAAAGCCTTACTGGAATAATCCACAAGAGAATGAGAGTAATTACTAACTATGAATTCAGATTTCCATGTTGTCAAATATGTTTTTAAAGAGCAGGGAAATGAGAGAATAGCTAGATGGAAATGGGAAGAGAGGTCAAAGGATATTTTGAGTTTTCTTCTTTGTTTTCAATTTGAGGTTATTATAGCTTTTTTTAAGAAAAATCTAGTGATAAAAAGAAAATTGATGAAGCAAGGAAGGAGAGAAGCTGGAATGTAGTCTCTGAGTAGGTAATAGGGAAATAATTCAGTGCAAAAGTATAAGTAGTAGCTTGAATATGAAAAATACATCCACAGTAATAGGCAAAGTAGCAGAGTGCATAGTCATAGATGATGAGACACTAAGTAACATGGTGGGAGATTATAGGAGCTTTGGTTTCCTCTTTTATTTCTGTGAAATTGAGAATAAATCAGGAGGTACCAAAACTTTGATTAAAGGGAAAGAAGTTATGAAAAAGGTATCCAGAAAAAAAATGTCCCAGGGTAATATAGCATGTCTGCTGGGGAGAAGAAAAGGCACATTTGAGTTTGCTCTTCATGACCATTAAATACATTACACTTGAAATGGAAAAGTATGAAAAGATAGATTAAGCAAATGAGGCTAAGAATGTTTCAGTGTATCTTACAGTATGTATACGGATATTGGTGTATTTTCTTATTTTAAAGAAAATAGAATCCCATTTTTTAAAATCCATTTTCTATAATTTATTATGTTTTCTAAAATTTATTATATAAATTTATTAGATAAAGTGAAAATTTATTACATAAAAATTATTTGTGCAGATTATTTATTTTCTGAAGTGGACATGCCATTTTATGTCCAGCTTCTACTTTTCCTATAAATGTAATGGTCTTTTGTTTTCACCTAAGCAGTCAATTTTCATAATGTATTACATCTTAAAGATTAATGTCTTATCCTTTGTTCTAATGTCATAATTGTTCAATTACCACACCACAATTTTAGGCCACAAACTCATGTATAAAAAAAAAAAATTTCAAAATTTCCATAGTTCAACCCAATTTCGTGAGCTCACATTCTACCAGGTTGTAAAAAAATTACATATCACTTCAAAAGTTATGTAATCACTTCATACCAATCACTTTTGGTAATGAGTAAAAGAAAAAAATTATGTATCACTCAAGAAACCCTCTCTTGATTCTCCAGGCTTGCATCTAAGTTGTTGAGAGATGACTTATTGTCAAGGTGTCATTTATCATCTAACCATACTGGCTTGAGGTATATCACCATGCCTTCCATATCCTGATCACGAGTCATTGAAGCTGATGCTTAGTCACTCTTCTTTCCTAACTGCAGAATCCTTCAGGACTGCAACATTGAGATACATCAGTTACCTCGTGCCATACTAAACTGAGATTCCCAGTGCTTAGAGTAGCAGGGCTGGGGGTAGGGCAGAGAGTGAGGGATGGAACAGAGAGGTGAGAGCAGGTAGATGTAAAAGCACTCCTTGCTTTCTCTCTCATTCCTCATCTTGTTCCCCAATCTTAGAGAATCTACCTAAACTGCATAATGAAAAGAACTTTTCTGCCTCCACATATAGTTTTCACTGTTAAACTTGAATCCACTCTGTTATTTTCAGTTTCCCTGAGGGACTAATTTTTTTTTTTTTTTTTTGAGACGGAGTCTTGCTTTGTTGCCCAAACTGGAGTGCAGTGATGCAATCTCGGCTCACTGCAACATTCACCTCCCGGGTTCAAGTAATTCTTCTGCCTTAGTCTACTGAGTAGCTGGGATTACAGGTACATGCCACCATGCCTGGCTAATTTTTGTATTTTTAGTAGAGACGGGGTTTCATCATGTTGATCAGGCTGGTGTCAAATTCCTGACCTTATGATCCACCTGCCTCGGCCTCCCAAAGTGCTGGGATTACTGACCTAAGCCACCGTACCCAGTCTTAATTTTTTTTTTAATAGACAAATCATAGTTGTATACATTTATGGGGTACAAAGTGATGTTTTGATATATGTACACAATACAGTGTGATTAAATCAAGGTAACTAACATATCCATTACCTCACTTAAAATTTTGATACTCAAAAACCAGAAAACATTTTGTTTTCTTCCTCTGTTTTCTGTATAACTGATTCCAACATAACCCTTTTCTCAGAGCCTCAGGTAGTTCAGAACTACCAAGCTGATATGCACACAATCATTATTGTCACTAATTTTAAAGATCAGAGTGCCCAGGTGTTACAGAAAATAGGGAGAAAGAGGGAGAACATTTAATGTTTCAAAACCCTTTTCCTGACTCACTAATATGATTATGATGGCTCCACATTTGCTGAGCTAAGAAGTGAGATTCAGAATATCACAATACAAATAGAATTTTAAGACTGGGGATGACTTTCTCATGAAAACGTTATTCAAGGAAGTGGCACAAACACAGGGCATATTTACACTTTCAGCATTTATCACTTTAAAATGAGCTCAATCATATTGTGGGAATGCCAATAAACCGAAATTTTCCCAAAAAAAGCAGAAAGAAATCTATTTCTATATATACTTGAAAAAATCTGGCCACTTAACCGAGGTATGCTTCACAATAAAATCAAGTCAGAAAAACTAGAGTGTTTTCAGAATTTCAGTCCCTGCTTTCAGTTCCAGCACATCTGCAGGAGCAATAAGTTTTCTGATTTCTGAGAGGCTTGTGGTTAACCTCACAGCATGGAATGAATTATCTACAATTCTATCCTTCATTAAAACACCCTTTCCATGAAATGTGTCAATGAAGTCAGAACCTGGCTGGCCACTGATCAACCAGAGCACTGACCATCCACTTTTTCTGCTTCCATTGTATTGCTTAATTACAACGAAATGCAGTCATTTATTCCCAGAAGTTTTAAACTGTGTATGTTATGCCCTGACTAAGAACACCTATAATGTTTTAATTTGAACAAGGTGTATATATACATGTATAAAAGTTAAATCCATACATGTGTAAACACAAGTATCTTTGACCTTGAGAGAGATAGAATTATAAAATTTAATAATTCCTTACTCAAACTGTGCAAATATAATCCTTTGAAGTATATTTTATAAAATTTAGAAAAGTCTTTAACTCCTAACCTTACCCACAAAATATATAATCTTCAAAGAGTGCTTAAGTTTGAGAAAAAACAAAAGAGAATGTCACTCCAAAAATTGTTTTGGCAATGTTAACTCCACATTTTCGGTTCTGAGCACACACGAATTACTCCTCTGCCTTTTCCAATCAGTCCCTTTTCACCTCCAGTTCTTCATGAGCTCCATAAAAGTGAAGGAATTTATGTAAATGGCATTGTTCATTTTTTTTAATTCATGTTTACTACTATGACATAATCAACATAAATATCCGAAAGTTAAAAACAAAGTATCTTCTCAATTGAGTACTTAGGAAAATTTGCCAAGGCCATTGCCTGGACTCTGGCTGAGGACTGTAGTTAGGAGACATTACCTTCCAACAGCTGCTTGAGTGGAACAGGTAGGTTCACTGGGTAGTAAAATAACAATATTTGTACCTCATTTGAAATACATAGAAAACCAAAATTGAACTGTATACTCCTTTAAGAATTCCATGAGGAGTCAGTGACTATATTACCCTTCAAAACCTTTACATTTGTTCATATAGCAATGTCAGGAAAAAGAGAAAACAGTTGAATATTCAAATCTCATTTCAAGAAGAGAGCATAAAATCGGCCAGGCATGGTGGTTCACATCTGTAATCCCAGTACTTTGGGAGGCCAAGGCAGGTGGATCACAAGGTCAGGAGTTCAAGACCAGCCTGATCAATATGGTGAAACCCTGTATCTACTAAAAATACAAAAATTAGACAGGTGTGTTGGCGCAAACCTGTAGTCCCTGTAGTTCTAGATACTCGGGAGGCTAAGGCAGGAGAATCACTTGAATCTGGGAGGTGGAGGTTGCAGTGAGCCAAGATCGCACCACTGTACTCCAGCCTGGGTGATGGAGCAAGACTCCATCTCAAAAAAAAAAAAAGAACAGAGCATACAGTCTAGTTTTCCTTCCTCAAAAATTTAACAAACTTTATTTTCAGGTACTTTAATGGCCATTAGTAAATAACCTTGTTCCATTTACATAAAAGATCTTAAAAGGAAACATATTTTTTAAATTTGAATGATTCACTACTTTAAATACTTATGTTGATACATGTGCCAGAAATAATTATTAGAGTGCCAAACCACATATCAAAATCAGGTGTTTTATTTTTAAATTAATATACACTATTTGTCTTTTTTCTGCATATATAATTTATATAACTTATTAATGTAGAGTTTTATAATATTTATTATGAAATTTCTAGTCATTAAATGCAAATTTTTCTCAACCTCTTATGATTTCTACAGCTGTATTTGGAGGTGTAGCTTGATGAAGAAAAATACTGGTGTTGTTGTAATGAGAAATAAGAATACTTACTACTTAATAAGATTTACTACCAACCTGTGGGAAGGACTTCTAACACAAGCTAGCATAATCAAATTTTGTTGCAAACTATTTTTATACAAATTTTAAGCCTTTCTAGAATTGATCCTGACCCTCCTAACCAAAAGAGTCATGGGATCGCTTTTTATTTTTCCTTTTGGCACCAAGGGCAGTCTTGGCTAACGAGCACCATAACTTCACTCCCTTCTCCTGTTCCAAAAGAATTCTTGTCACTGATATAAGAAACAATCCTTGGAAACATATTCTCTTCAGAGTGGAGATTAGAAGTTATCTGCATTGATAACAGATTTATGCATTATACTCAACTTTCTTTACTAAATTTCTTTTTAAATGATGGAAAAATTTGTAATATTTTGGTTAACTGTCCTTATGCTCAAGTAAATTCTTTTCCATATCTATAGTTTTTTCTCAAATAATGCCTCCATTACGATGTTGGAACTGAAATGTCTACATAAATGTTTTTAATGCAAATGAGTTATTTCTAGGTTCAGGGAAATAAAAAGATAATTTTTAACAATGATGGCTAAAGTGGTAGGGTTTCCTTGTTTAATTTCCTCATTTTGACCAAGTTTTATTCAAAAGTAGTGATGATGCAGATTCAGAAAGTTCTGAGTTAAGATTCTAAATCAAGACCAATTTATTTCAAGTACCAAATAAATTCTAAGTTCTTTATATAAACATATATACAGAACTCTCTTTCTCCCTCTCTTGTTCTCCTCTCTCTCTCTGTATATAATAAGAGCTACATGATCTTGGTAGGCTGAGTAGATAGGGTCTTTGTAACCAAATCATTTCTGCCATGATCCATGTGCATAGTACCTATATGCTATGTTAAATGTTATTTCCCCTTTTCTCCCTTATAGTTTTTTCAATATTTTCACCCAAGCATTTGATTAACTACACGTAAGCCTTGAAAATTCAAGAAGAAAATGACTCCAGGAGTTTTTGTGTCTTTGGGATTTCATCAACGAAATCTACATTACTACCTTCCTGAGAGCTACCCCTGTCCTGTACTCTTTTGAACAGCCACTGTATCACTTCTCTGCGCTTATTAGGACAATTTTTCATGTCCCCACTGCTTCACATTTATTTAATTACAGATATTATAGAGGCAGCTGAATCACAAGCTCCTTCAAGTAAGGGGAATTTATCTTATTCATCTTTCTATATCACACATTACTTATTTAGCATTATATTTTAGATGATCAATATAGGTTGAATATTATTTTAAAATTGAACAGATTTTATGTCTTCTTATAAGAAAAAATTATAATGCATTCTGATCAACAAAAAAGTCTAATGCAAAGGAACTGAGAAATTCATCACCACCTAATGTAAATGCAGTTGATACTCTTATTTCTTTTAAAGGAGAACTTTTACAAATGTTGTTCTCAGGGATGCTTCAAATGCCCACCAGAAACCAATGATTCAGGACAAAGTTATTTCAAAACTATAAGCTCTTTTAGTTATCCTTAAATAAGCAAGAACACCTAAGCCATTTTAACATAGCACACTTTTTAGATTGGCCACAAAATCATTAATTATCTTCAAATAGCTTAAATGTGTTTCCCTCTAAACATACTGCTGCAATTTAGTTTCAGCTCTCCCAGGAAAAACATAATGACTGTACTCATTGTATGAAGTGCAAATTAAATCCAGAAAAAAAGGTACTACAAAGAACATTTCCACACATGCCCTCCATCCCAGGTCCCTAGAAGATCCATAAGGGCATTCAGCACCAAGAAGAGAGAAGTACATTAACAATTTAATTTAAAATCCTTTGGTAATTTGCAATGGAAACTTATGAGAGCTGGATTTAATCTAAACTGTTTTCCAGTTCCATGATATATAAAGACTTTTTTCACCTTATATTTCAGTCAAAAATATTGAATAGTGAATACCAATGAGCTTGAGGATTGGGGTTGCACATGAGTAGAAAATGCCTTCTGTGTAACCATCACTGAAATGTATCTTTATGTTACTAAATTCCTTCTCAGCTTTACTATGATTCCTTAAAGCATATGCCTCAAATTCCACAAGGAACTTGTTTTTTTCTTCTATAATTACGGAGTTCCCCATCAGATGAAAGTTTCAGAGGGCTGTACAGTAAGATTAATGGAGGCACATTGATGGAAGTAGTTGGGCCAGGCTTTCAAGAATACAGCTGCCTCAGTAATTCTTCTGAATCAAAGGTGAAACTACCCTTGCTCATGTGTCTTGGCTGAAGTTTTTATTATTAATATTCTTAATATTCCTAAAGCCCTCAAGCACTTATACTCTGAAGAAGTTACAGTACTCATATATAATGTTTGAGTCATCTCTGTATTTAATCTTGGATCAGATTTTACAGTTTTACCCAGGCTCTTTTAGCACCAGAGCCTAGACTATTTGTGGTGGGACCACATAGCAGGTGAACCATTTAACAAGATCAGAATAACTTCCCTATGCAGACGGTTATCTACTTTTTTCTTCTAGTATTGTGAGTGTACATTTTAGGTTGAATTAAAATCATTTATGATGATATTTAAGACTCAGATTGCGGAGTCATACTCAAAGAGACTCTTGACTGAGTAAGTTTACCCAGTCAGAATAAATCATTCTTTCTTTATTTTTAAAGAAGCCTTAGATAACTCTGATTAATATTGGCTATAGAGTCATCAATGTTTTCAGCTACGTATGGGAAGCACAGCATTTGAAAGCAGAGCTTTCATAACATGAAAGCTCCTGTCTCCATCATTACACCATTTAGAGAAACACTGGTGTTAATGTTTCTAATAGGGCATTTCTATCCTAGTCCATTAAGCTCCCTAACTCTATACTATTTTGGCTTAGAAAGTTGAGAATGAATTCAAGAGTAGTTGAAAAGAATTTGGCATGTTTTATCAAATATTTCTTATTATGAAATATTTCTAATTTATGACATAGTGTTGTCTCTATCACTTAACAAGCTGGACAAGGGAAGAACCATTCCAATTACTATAATCATCATAAGTGAATTATATGATTATTTATATTTCTTTGAAAAAACAATTTCTGCTCCATAAACTATGGAGTTTATGAGGTTATAGTGATATCTAAACTATTGTCATGGTTGATCATTTTTGTGCAGTTCAAACGCCAGCACTTTTCTTAAAATCACACTAAGTATTTTGTCTTAATAGTACTTAAGGCTTTCGTTTGATATGATACTATTCTCTTTTAGTATGTTTCTCACTTTAGAGCATAAGTGTTTCATCTCTTCAAGTGAACATAGCTACAAGAATACATATATGAAGAACTCTGGTGGGAGAGTAGAAAAACCAAGGCTTTAAGTATGATTAGGTGAGTTGGTTAGCAATTCTATGTCTCCTTTTTCTTTGGTAAATATGAAGAGTAAAGAATAATAGTAATTGAGCTATGTAAAAACAAGGACTGGGAATGAAGATTCATTTAAGACAGAGAATTATGCAAGTATCATATCACCAAATGTGTGACTGCAGAGCAATTTGGATAGCAGTAAATAGAAATGTTCAACTGCTACGGCAGTGGTTTTCAAATGTTTTGGTATTTAATATATATTATATTACATTTGCAAAACAAGTTGAGAACAATAAAGTTTTATTTATGGCAAATATAGCATATTAAAAATTAAAATTGATGCATTTTAATTATTTGTTTATTCATTCATTCATTTAAAATGCCCTCCCAGGATGTGCAGCTTAATCCTCATCTCTACCCCATCTGGAATCCGGGCTGGACTTGGGAACTCTTAGCCACTCACTTGCAAAAAACAGAGTACAGAAAGGGAAAAAAGGTAACTTTGCAGTTAAAATTGACAGACACTACCTTAAAGAAGTAATCAAGGTTAACATAACAAGTGATAAATCATATTGATTTCCTGATAATATAATGAGAAGGGACTTCATCTCTGTATTATTCCTCCCCAAAACCCGTAACTCCCAGTCTAACAATGAGAAAACTGAAATTGAGAAACATTCTTCAAAATAGCTCACCATTTTCTTCAAAACTGTCAAGATCACACACTCAAAATATAGACTGAGTAATTATCACTAGAAATACAATTAAATGCAATGTGAAACCACAGATTGGATTCTGGAACATAATTAGGCAATAGTGGGAAAACCCTTAAAATGGAATATGGCCTGAAATATATGTAGCAGTATGTACCAATATTAATCTCTTAGTATGATGAATGTACTACAGCTGTAAGGTATTAATATAAGGAAAAACTTCGTAAAGAATATACAGAAATTCTTGGTACTATCTTTGCAACTCTTCTATAAATCTAAAAATTATTTCAAAATTAAAACTTTATTTTAAAATGATTAAAGACACCATTGAATTTTTGTTTATGTAATAGATACGTACAATATTAAAAAGCTGAGCAAAAGTATTACATATTTATTAATTCATTGAAACAAAAAACAAACCTATAATATGTTAACATACATTTTATATTTTCATGAAAATAGGCAAAAGAAAAGGTGTTTTACATTTTGAATTTTTTAAAATATTTAGCTTAATAGAAGACAGTTGGATTCTAATTTCTGCTTGTAAGTCTAATATATTGTTTTGGTTGAAGTATGTGAAAAAATTTATTCTTCACACAGATATAGAGTTGAAAAAAGAAGAAATGTTTTAGTAGCTCTTTGGATAGTAGTGGATATTTTCATGTGTGTGCCTATACCAAAACTTTACAATTTGTTTATGCTTAAAAATTAGTTACTTGAGGAAAGTATATTCTCCTCAATAAATGTTGCTGGTAAAACTTGGTATACACATAAAAAAGAGTGATTAGACCATGTTACACTACATACAAAAATTAATTCAAAATGCATTAAAGAACTAAACATAAGACCTAAAACTGTAAGTGTCCTAGAAGAAAACATAATGGAAAAACTTCATGATATTGGTCTCAGTAATTATGTCTTGAACATGACATAAAAAGCACAGGAAACAAAAATAATAATATGTTTTTTAAAATAGGGCTACATCAAACTTAAAAATGTTTGTACATCAAAGGAAACAACCAATAGACTAAATAGTAACCTAGAGAATTGAAGAAAATATTTGAAAATTATGTATCTTATAAGGACTTAATATTCAGAATGTATAAAGACTCCTACAACTCAACAACAAAAATCTAGTAACCCCATTAAAAAATGGGAAAAGTGCTTGAATAAATATTTCTCCAAAATATGCAAATAACCAACAAGCATATGAAAAGATGCTCAAGATGACTATCAGAAAAATGAAAATCAAAACCACAAAGAGATATTTGCACACCCCTGTTCATAGCAGCACAAGTCACAATATCTCATAGTGGAATCAATCTAAATGTCCATTGACAGATGAACAGATAAATAAAATGTGATAAGTACATAAAATGGAATATTATTTAGCCCTAGAAAGGAAGGAAATCCTGTTACATGCTACAGTATGAATGAATCTTTGGGAAATATTGCTAAGTGAAATAAGTCCGTCACAAAAAGATAAATACTGTATGACTCCCCTAAAAGAAGTATCTAAAAAAAAAAGTCAGATTATTAGAAACAGAACATAGAATGATGTTGACCAGAAGCAGGTAAGAAAAGAAAGGGGGAATTGTTTAATGGGTACTGAGTTTCAGATTTATAAGTTGAAAAAGTTCTGGATACCTGTTTCATAATGTGAATATAATTGTATTAGTTCATTCTCACGTTGCTAGAAAGTACTTCCTGAGAATAGGTAGCTTATGAAGAAAAGAGTTTTGATTGACTCACAGTTCCACATGGCTGGAAAGGCCACAGGAAACTTACAATCAGGGCAGAAGGCAAAGGAGAAGCAAAGCATATTTTCCCATGGCAGAGCAAAAGGGAAAGAAGAGTGAAGGAGGAAGTGCCACACACATTTAAACCATTGGATCTTGTGAGAATTCACTCACTATTACAAGAACAGAAAGGGGGAAATCCACCCACATTATCCAATTACCTCCCACCAGGACCTTCCTACAATTCCACATGAGACTGAGTCGGGGCACAAATCCAAACCAAATTATTCTGCCCCTGGCCCCTCCCAAATGTCATGTCCTTCTCACATTTCAAAACCAATCATGCCTTCCCAACAGTCCCCCAAAGTCTTAACTCATCCCAGCTTTAACTCAAAAGTCCAAGTTTGAAGTCTCATCTGAAACAAGACAAATCCCTTTGCCTAAGGGCCTGCAAAACAAAAAAAGAAGTTACTTCCAAGATGCAACAGGGATATAGGCATTGGGTAAATGCTCCCATTCCAAATGGGAGAAATTGGCCAAAACAAAGGGCCCCATGCAAGTCCAAAACCCAGTAGGGCAGTCTTTAAATCTTAAAGCTCCAAAATAGGCCGGGCACGGTGGCTCACACCTATAATCCCAGCACTTTGGGAGGTCAAGGCAGGTTGATCATGAGATCAGATTGAGACCATCCTGGTCAACATGGTGAAACCCCGTCTCTACTAAAAATACAAAAAATTAGCTGGGCATGGTGGTGTGTGCCTGTAGTCCCAGCTACTTGGGAGGCAGGGGCAGGAGAATTGCTTGAACGGAGGAGAAGGAGGTTGTGGTGAGCTGAGCATTGCACTCCAGTCCGGGTAACAAGAGCGAAACTCCATCTCAAAAAAAAAAAAACTCCAAAATAATCCTCCTTGACTCCATGTCTCATATCCAGGGCCTGCTGATGAAAGGGGTGGGATTCCACAGTTTCGGGCAGCCCTACCTCTGTGGCTTTACAGGGTATGGTTCCTTTGGCTGCTCTCACTGGCTGGCATTGAGTCTCTGTGGCTTATCCAGGTACATAGTGCAAGCTGTTGCTAGATATTCCATTTTGGAGTCTGGAGGACAGTGGCCCTCTTCTCACAGCTCCACTAGGCAGTGCCCCAGTGGGGACTCTGTTGGGGTTCCAATCCCACATTTCTACCTCAACAGTGCCTAGTAGAGGTTCTCCATCAGGGCTCTGTCCCTGTAGCAGACTTTTACCTGAACATCCAGGTTTTTCCACACATTATCTGAAATCTAGGAGGGGATTCTCAAACCTCAGCTCTTACCTTCTCCATTTCTGTAGGCCCAACATCACATGAAATTCAGCAAAGCTAGGTTCTTGAAACCTTGGAAGCAACAGCTCGAGTTGTAATTTGGCCCATACTAGCCACAGCTGCAGCTGGAGCAGTTGGGATGCAGGACACCAAGTACTGAGGCTGCACCAAGCAGTGGGCACAAGGCCCAGCCCACAAAACTATTTTTCCCTCCTAGGCCTCTTGGCCTGTGATAGGAGAGGCTACTGTGAAAGTCTCTGACAATGGAGATATTTCCCCTATTGTCTTGGCTATTAACATTCGCCTCCCCTTTGGTTATTCTGCAGACAAAACAGTAATTCAGTCTTTATGTTTACAGATAAATAGCTAATTTAGTGATTTACCACATTGTCATACAGTGGCCATAATTTATATTACTTACCATTTATTTAGCAGATATTCAGCAATGTCAAATATATTAGGATATCATTATTTTCTAAACTACTGTATATGCTTCTCCAGGCAATATACTATAATATCTTAACCTATAATATACAAATGTCTACAGCCAGCTTGCACTTGACTTCCTTCCCAGAAAATAAGTTTTCCTTTTCTACCACATAACTGTACCGCAAATTTCCCAAACTTATATGCTCTGCTTCCCTTTTAAATATAAGTTACAATTTCAGACTATCTCTTTCTTTATGCAAATAAGCATAGGATTTTAGGAGCCACCAGGCCACATCTTCAAGGCTTTGCGGCTTAGAAATTTCTTCCACCAGATACCCTAAATCATCTCTCTCAACTTCAAAGTTCCACAGATCTCTAGGGCAGAGGCAAAATGGCGCCAGTTTCTTTGCTAAAGCATAGCAAGAGTGACTTTTACTCCAGTTCATAATAAGTTTCTCATCTCCCTCTGAGACCAACTCAGCCTGGACTTCATTGTCCATATCACTATCAGCAGATTGATCAAAACCATTCAACAAGTCTCTAGGAAGTTCCAAACTTTCCCACATCTTCTGGTCTTCTTCTGAGCCCTCCAAACCATTCCAACCTCTGCTCATTACCCAGTTCCAAAGTCGCTTCTACATTTTCAGGCATCTTGGTAGCAGTGCCCCACTCCCAGTACCAAGTTTCTGCATTAGTTCATTCTCACATTGTTATAAACAACTGCCTGAGACTGGGTAGTTGTGATGGTTTGACTGTATCCCTACACAAGTCTCATACTGAATTGCAGCTCCCATAATTCCCACATGTTGTGGGAGGAACCTGGTAGAAGGTAATTGAATCATGGCGGCGGGTCTTTCCCATGCTGTTCTCATGATAGTAAATAAGTCTCACAAGATCTGATGATTTTATAAATGGGAGTTACCCTACATACATTCTTTTACCTGCTGCCATGTGAGACATGACTTTGTTCCTCAATCACTTTCTGCCATAATTGTAAGGCTTCCCAGCCATGTGGAACTGTGAATTAATTAAATCTCTCTCCTTTATGAATTACCCACTCTCAGCTTTGTCCTTATTAGCATCATGAGAACAGACTAATACAGTAGTTTATGTAGAAAAGAGGCTTAATTGACTTACAGTGCTGCATGACTGGGGAGGCCTCAGGAAATTTAAAATCATGGCAGAAGGTGACCTGGAAACAAAGCACATTCTCCAATGGCAGAGAGTAAGAGAGTGAAGGGGGAAATGTACACACTTTTAAACCATCATAGCTCATAAGAACTCACTCACTATCATGAAAACAGCAAGGAGGAAATCCACCCTCATGACCCAGTCACCTCTCAGCTTGCCCCCTCCTCCAATTCAACATGAGATTTGGGTGGGGATACAAATCCAAACCATATCAATAATTAATAAAACTATACATTTTTAAATGGGTAATATGGTAAATTTTATGTTGTGTTTCTTACTATCACCACCAAAACAAAACAGTTGCTCAACAATTAATGGAAATGAAGATCTGTAACAAGACCAATAAACTTCTCATGCTCTGTGAAAATTTCATTGGTCTATCATGCCCTTAGAGTGGACTTTTTACCTATGCATAATTTTGTAACAGCATACACTGGTAATTTAAAAAATATGAGTTCACATATATGCAGATGTTCCAACTGTTGATAGGTCAAGGAATCATATTAGTTAATATCGCCAACAATCTTTCAGAAAAATCTTTTTCTTAAATATTAGGAAGCTGCCAAGATCACAGTAGCAGGACAATTTTCCCCAAGTCTAATTTTTTATTTAAAGCTCAAATTTTATCATCAGTGACAAATAATGTCAGTTATCTGCCTGTAGGGGCAGCTTCATTTTGCTCATTCCCAAGGAAATATATGTCAAGTACATATCTAACAGGTTTTCTGTTAGCCATTGTTTCAGTAAGACTAATTCTGTAATAATGTGGCTAGTTCAGCACACTACCTAAAAAGTATCACAAATGCTTTTCTTCAAAATAATCATTTCATTTTAGTTTACGGCTGAAGCCTTTTATGCATACTTTGCATTTTATTCCGCAGAATATTCTAAAAACTGGGCACAAGTGTCAAAGTTTAACAAAATGAATAATTTTTACTTTATTGTCAGGGATATTCAAAATGAAACCAGCATTTATTTTTACTGAGCGTGTGGCATAGTTGGGTCAAATGCTAAATAGAACAATTTGATGCCACTATCTTGGTTCATACTAAGCATTACCAGTTTTGCTCACTAATGATTAATTTTGCACTTTCAGTGCTAGTTATGCAGGAATAATTACCAGAATTAAAAATTTTATTCAAAAAAGTTGAATACTCCAGTATCACCAATGTTGTTTCCAAGCATACACATTATAGAAAATCTGATGACTAATTGGGCCTAATATCAGACAAATAGTCAGTTCATTCATGCTTATAGATTTGCCCATTTAAAAGACAAAATGTACAGTTCTGCAGACAAAATAGTAATTCAGTCTTTATGCTTATAGCTAAATAGCTAATTTAGTGATTTACCGTACTGTCATACAATGGCCATAATTTACATTATTTACCATTTATTCAGCAGATATTCAGCAATGTCAAATATACAAGATGTCATTATTTTCTAAATTATTGTATATGCTTCTCCAGGCAATATAATATAATATCTTAACCTACAAAATGTGTAAGTGGATTTTTCATTATGAGTTTGAAAAGCTGTAACCAAGTTTGGCTTTTAAAGAGATTACATCTACATTTCAAATAGTCAATTCTTAATTCTTTACTGTGAATAATTGATCTCAAAATGATATCACCATTCAAGTAATGACAAACCATATGTCATGTAGAGTAATGACAACTCATATAGCCACTGAAAAACTCACTGTATAATTTTGAGCAGATAAAAGTGAGAGATGGCCATCAGTGAAAATGGTGGTATAGGTCGCCCCAAGGACCTGTCCCTCCACAGAAATATCAAAAAGTCAACTAAAACTGTCAGAAAAAAATTTTGTTAGAATCCTAGAAAACAATCAGAGCACATGCTAAATCAAGAAAAAAGCAACTTAAAATAGTGGGAATACATATTTATGTACATAGCAATGTTAGTCACACTAGCCAAAAGGTAGAAGCAACCCAAATAACCTTTGATGAATAAATGGATAAATGAATATGGTATATGCAACCAATACTATATGAGTCAGCCTTATAAAGGAAGAAGTTCTGAAACATGTTACAACATGGATAAACCATAAACACATTATGCTAAGTAAAATGAGACTGTCACAAATTCACAGGGACATGAATAGAGACAAAAAGTAGAATGGTGGTTTTCAGGGACTAGCAGGGAAAAATAAATGAGGAGTTACAGTTTAATGGGTATAGAGTTTTAGCTTTGCAAGATGAAAAAAATTCTGGAGATGGATGGTGGTGGTATATAACTATGGGAATGTAATTAACGTCACTGCAATGTACACTTAAAAGTGATTATAATGGTAAGTTTTATGGCATATCCATTTTGTCATGACTGAATCTTTTTAAAAACAATACTTTGAGAAGATTATGTTTCAAAATAATAAAATAAGTAACCAAATTTCTCAAATATTGAATCATCATAAGAGCTAAAGATAAGAAGAAAAAATACACATTCAGAATCACTTCTAAAAGCATTTAATAATAGTATATATTGGCTATATGACAAGATTATGAAATTTGTCTAAGAAATTCAATAATTATTAAAATTATAATGTTTCTTCAGTATATTTCTTTTTTTTTATTGCATTTTGGGTTTGGGGGTACATGTGAAGAACATGCAATATTGTTGCATAGGTACACACGTGGCAGTGTGATTTATTGCCTTCCTCCCCTTCACCTATATCTGGCATTTCTCCCCATGCTATCTCTCTCCAACTCCCCACCCCCCACTGTCCCTCCCCTATTTCCCCAGTGTGTAGTGCTCCCCTCCCTGTGTCCTGTGTCCCCTACAGACCCCAGTGTGTAGTGCTCCCCTCCCTGTGTCCATGTGTTCTCATTATTCAACACCCGCCTATGAGTGAGAACATGCAGTGTTTGATTTTGTGTTCTTGTGTCAGTTTGCTGAGAATTATGGTTTCCAGGTTCATTCATGTCCCTACAAAGGACACAAACTCATTGTTTCTTATGGCTGCATAGTATTCCATGGTGTGTATGTGCCACATTTTCCCTGTCCAGTCTATCATCGATGGGCATTTTGGTTGGTTCCAGGTCTTTGCTATTGTAAATAGTGCTCCAACGACCATTCGTGTGCATGTGTCCTTATAGCAGAACGATTTATAATCCTTTGGATATATACCCAGTAATGGGATTGCTGGGTCAAATGGAATTTCTATTTCTAGGTCCTTGAGGAATCGCCACACTGTCTTCCACAATGGTTGAACTAGTTTACACTCCCACCAACAGTGTAAAAGTGTTCCTATTTCTCCACATCCTCTCCAGCATCTGTTGTCTCTAGATTTTTTAAT
>PVKP010005099.1:0-92143 GCA_004027715.1 Plecturocebus donacophilus | reverse complement strand
GGGGGTCTCCGGTCTGGCTTCTCAGTCCCTTTTTCAGTCAGCTGGATGGACTGCTCTGACTTCCCAGAGCGCCAAACATCATCCACAAGGAGACTCAGTCCCGTTTACTCCGCACCAAGAGCCGCCGAGCCGAGGCGCCGGCAAAAAAGCCACGCCAGCCGAAAGGGTCGCCCTGGCGACCTGTGAGACTCCTCCGCTGGGAATGTCCTGGTCCGTGGGCAGCAAAAATTTATCGATAAGTGTGGCGTCCGCTGGCTCTCTGCGCTTTTACTGGGAGCTGCGATCCTGAGCTGCTAGTGATCGGCCATCTTGGATCTCTCTCCCTTAAAGGTTCATTCTAATGGGGAATGTAAAACATTTCAATAAACTGATTGTATTGTTACATTAAAATCCTTTGCACTTAAAATATCTTTTTTATTTCAATAGTTTTTGGGGTATGTGGTTTTTGGTTATATAGATGAATTGTATAATGATGAAGTCTGATATATTATTGCACCTGTCACTCAAGTAGTATACATTGTACCCAATATGTATGTTTCCTGAAACTAAAATATTTTATATAATTCTTGATTGTAGGTTCAGGGTGTTGTTGTGGAATATAATCAAACATTTAAATGCCACTGTCCTAGGAGCTGAGATTTCGGCACTAATGAAAGATGGCTTTTTCTACAGTGGTTTTCTCCTGAGGGGGAAGGCAGATAGCAACCAACCAAACAAACACACATAACTCAGGGAGAGATACAAATAGCCAAGAAGAATTGTAGGATAAGGTGTAGATGGATGGGGGTCAGGGTTGCTGTTTTAGATGGTGGTCAAGGAAGCACTCTTTGATAAGGTGACACTTGAGCAGATTCCTCAAAGAAGTGAGAGGATGCATTGTTCAGATGTGTTTCAGGCGAAGAAACAGCAAGTGCCACGATCCTGAGACAGAAGTCATCTGAGATTACCTGGATTTCTACTTCTGTTCTGAAGGAGGCCAGGGAAACTGAAGTGGAGGGACTGATGGGGGGACCAGGTTGAGAGATAAAGACATAAGGGTAACCAAGGGCCTGGAAGTACCCACTTTGAGTTCCACACAAGGACTTTGGCATTACTGGGCAAGATGGGGAGCCTTCAGAAGACTACCCCGTGTGACTGAGAATAACACCCTGTAGAGTCCTCTCTGGGTCACTGTAGCTCCTAACATTCCTCCTTTGATCCTCATGGCGTTCTCTTTGTTGTATAAGTCTACAGCTAAGCCATCAATACTTTGGAGGCAATTCTGGTATGTAAGTGAGAATGTGGCTACAGAGATGCAGAAGTCGATGTTTATTTATCTCTACGATTGTACTTAAGAGTATCAACTATATATTCAACTTGAATAAATAGTTGATTGATTGTTGCATAAAATCTGTTAAAAAGATAAACATGAAATGGTTGCTATCACTGACTAGTTTTTAGTTCAGGAATATACATTATTTTTTCTGAGTAGTACCAAGAATTTCAAGGGTTTTGAGTATAACGGTAATATTAGCTAACATTTACTGAATGTTTGCTATTTGCAGGGACTTTGCACATATTACACACACTGTGAACAGACTTTGTGTCCTGACTGTCTTCCCCCATGCTTGCTTGGAGCCCTGTCCTGTCTCAGAACATCATTGCTTCCCTTGCATTACACTCAGTTACACTCATCACACACAATTTCAAGAGCATTAGCAATTAATAGGGTTTTTACTAAAGGACAGAGGAAAGTGCTATTCCAAACAATAAAATTTAAAGTCATCCCATGATTAAACATTTCAGTCCTCTCTCAAAATTTTCTCTATGTGGTTGCCCTGTTGCTGGGTCTCTCCTTTCAGGTTTTTCTCCCTATAACCTCTAAAATGTCTATTGTGCTTGCCTGGGCAATCCAGGTATTCCCCCACAGATCACATACTCCATTCACCAAAGAAGAAATCCAATAGTTCATCTATGTAACTTTCTCTGTAAATCACAATTGATTGTGGCTCACATACAGTGTCCCTGCAAGGTTGACCTTATTATCCACCAAAGGTTCAGAGAACTTAGGCAACACTTCAGGGTTCCTGCTAGGAAGTAACACAGCTAGGATCTGAATGCAAATCTTTTTCACTTTTACACCTGTGATCCTTGCATTGGACATGCTTCTCTGGAAGCATTCCTGTCACAGGACAAGGACATAGTTTAATTTACTGGGCTTGCAATGCAGCTTCAGGGGAGAGGTGGCTCACTCAGCATCATTCGTTCTGGAAACCATGGTTTCCTGTTTCAGGATCTGATGACCCGCTATCAGACCTTGGACATGTCATTTCTTCTCTGAAGTTTCCATTTATAACAAGTGGACTTAGCATAAGCATATGAGACTGCTACCTGGTTAAACAGTAGAATGTGTAAAACAACAAAATTACAAGATATGATTTAAGGTACTCGGGATTGTGATTGATCATGGAGTCCCTTTATTTCAAAGCAATTTCTCCTCCTCCTTTCCTTTTCCCTCCTAACTTCACAGCTCTGCTCTTTACTCTGCATATTTTCTTTCGAGATGATTGGGATGCTTATGCAGTCAACATTGAGGCACGTGAAGCACGTGCACTGTTCAAGTGTGAAGCCACCAGTGTATGGAGCAGCTGTTATTATATATGAGCAGTCAACGGCAGCATATTCACATGCAAATACATAATCCGGCCCAAACTAAAATTACAGTAGAATAGCCAACCAAGGATGCCTAAGTCAGAATCCTCTCTGTTCCACCAATGATTGCAAAGTTTGAAAATGAAAGAAGCCTCTGGGGAGAAACACACACACACAAACACAAAGTTTGGAAATGAAAGAAGCCTTTGGGGAGAAACACACACACACACACACACACACACACACACATTTCATCTGGCTTCAATGGTTCCTTCTGTCCTTCTGAAATAGAAGCAAAAACCGGGTGAGTAAAAATCTTGCTTCAGTGGAGTATTTATTGCATCCTGAACTACTCTTTCAAGTACTCAGCTTATCATTAAACATTAATTTCCCTAGAAACTGGAGCTTTCACTTCTTGTAGCTGTAGCAATTAAGGACAGTTTTGGCTGGGCAGCTCTGACTTCCCAGCATGCCTAAGAGCTCTGTGGCCTTTCCTCAACTGTGGCACAGAGAACTTTGCTCATTTACAAGCCTTGTCATTTTTCTGGGAAATACAGGATAAATCCTGCCTGAATGCAATAACCCAGGTCAGATCTGTAAACCTAACTCTGATTGTCAAGAGGAAGTTATAGTTATTGATTAAGCCCACCCTTTTGCCCTCAAACAAAGGATCTTATTATCTCCAGGAGTGTGCTTTTTGTTTTTTTACCTCTCTGTCCCATAATCAAAAGTGTGGAGCCTAGCAGAGTCTGATACTCTCATATCTGTAGCGTTTACACTCAAAAAGGCCACATCATGGCTTAGAAATGTGGTTTTATTCACAGCAACCATCTCCATTCAGGAAGGGACAAGGTGTCACACCTGACGGGTACAGGGACAGAGAGGTGACTTCACAAAGTCATAAACGGAGCCAAGGGCTGCACCAAGAATAGGCATCTAGTTCCAAGACCAGGCTATTTTCTTTATTCACTTTGCACCAGGTAGTCTCTATTATCATAACAAATTCATATTTTGTAATAAAAACACACCAAGGATTTTTGGCCTTATATGTCATGTGAGGCTCTGAAAGATTAGGAACCTGTCATAGGTACCTGCCGCAGTCTGAATTATTATTCTTCAATGAGGGATTGTCTTTACCTCTGTTGAAGATGCTGCTGTTTCTCAGTTACCCATGTCAATACAGCAGAACAGACACTAAAAATACAAGATAATCAGAGAGTCATTAATAGCGTATAAAGATTTGTCTCCAAGGAATGTTCATGGCAGCATTTTCATAGGGAAAAAAAACTTCCTTTTCCTCAAGGGATTACAGAACAAAATAGAATAAAGCATTTTTGATGAAAGTCAAGTAGCCTTTTTTTTAAAAAAAAAAAAAAGAATAAAGTTGCCAAATATTCCTTACTGCAAATGAACACCAGAGATAGTAGAAAGATAAAAGCCGACACTGTTACAAATCGTGTATTTAGGAGAGGAACAGCATGGCTTGGGGGCAAGGCCATGCTGAACTTTGAGACATATCCAGGGGCCCAGTATGTGGCAGGAGCAAAGTTCACCCTGGCATGTCCAAGAGGCCACGCTGAAGGCGCCACAGGCCCGGCGGGGGAGTGGATGATGACATTCACACTGAACTCACACAGGAAACTAGCAAGAATATCCAGTTTTGAGAAAATCTGAGACTCCAATTTATCAAGTAGAAAACAAACACCAGACTTCATGGCTCAAAGCAAAGCATTTAGAAGCCCCACTGATGGGAGAGAGGTACACATGCAAAAAGCCCTGTATTTAAAACTCAGCCCTCGCCGGCACCAGTGGGGTGACATAGGGAAGGTCACTTCTCTGAGCCTGAGTCTCTCCTTAGGGCTTTGCTGAGGACAAAATGCTCAGTGTGTAGGAAGAGTCATGTAGACTTTGGCACAGAATAAGCCCATAACACAAGTTTATCAATATTGTTGATCTTCTTGCCATCTGTTGCAAGAGGTGTTTCCCCAATCCCTTAAGCTTGGGCTACACTTAGTGAGTGAGCCTTTCCAAAGAGTACAGTGTGGAGAAGCAGAAAAAAGAATAACTTTGCAATGAATAAGCCTAACGTCACTTCAGCTAGGTGATCAAGGTCCACAGCAGGGATAAGTCATGCCAACAGTCTGTACCCTCACTGTGATGTGATATGAAGGGTACTTTACCTCAGTGGTCGTCCTCTCCCAAATCCCTAACTCCAGTCTAACCATGAGCAAAGCATCAGGCAAATCCCAGGAAGAAGGACATTCTACAAAATACCTGGCCAGTATTTCTCAAAACTGTCAAGGGGAGGGCTAACATTAGGAGAAATACCTAATGTAGATGACGGGGGATGGATGCAGCAAACTACCATGGCATGTGTATACCTATGTAACAAACCTGCATGATCTGCACATGTACCCCAGAACTTAAAGTATAATAATAATAAAAAAAGAAAAAAACAAGGGAAGCCTGAGAAAGCAGTCACAGCCCAGAGGAACGTTAGGACACGTATTGATTCAGTGTAATGCAGTATCCTGAATGAGATCTCAGAACAGAAACAGGACATTAAAGAAAGACTAATGAAATTGAAATGAATTACGAAGTTTAGCTAATGATAACATCTCAGTATTGGTCCATTAGTTGTGATAGAGCTACATGCTGATATAAAATGTTAATAGTAGGGGAAACGGAGCGCAAGGTGTGCAGGAATTTCTGTACTGTCTTTGCAACTTTTCTTTAAATCTAACACTATTCTAAAATAAAAGTTTATTTAAATAAGTAAATAAGAAGCTGAAATTCCACTTGCTAGGAATGTTTCAAGTGGTTCTTCACACATTAGAAGGGGAAGATATTAGACTTGACACATGCTCTGAGATCCAACTCTAAATTGTATGAGGTCACTTTTCACCGTGAAGGGCCCTTTGGCCCAGGTCTATTTTCTCAATGTGGTTGCCATCCCACTCCTCCTGCGATGAAGTCTCAGCCTCTAAAGTCTGTGTTCAGCTTCCACCCACCTTGTTGCTGACTTAAAAACAAGATGTCTTCACATTCACACCTTTTCATTTTAAAATTCTTTCAGGGATGCAGAAAGCAGATAAGCACAATGGTCAACAGGGAATTTTAGAAGACTTAAGCTAAATCTCAGTTCTCTTTCTGAGATGGTAACTTTTAAAAGTGACTAATATCCCCTGAGCATCCTCACTGCCAAACACCAGTCTAAGCACTTTACAAAGTAATCTCATTTAATCCTCACAAAAGGCTACAAACATTTTACCATTAATATCGCCATTTTACAGATGAGTACATTGAGCCACAAACTATTTAAATGACTCATCACAAGCTCATACAATAATAATGGCTAACTGGAACCCGAGCTGCTCTGTATGCAGAACCCATTATGAATGAACTTTGGCAAATGTCTCCCTCTACACACAGCAAGTTGGTCGTAAAATTTATTCAGGCTAGAATGATGAGTCTTTAATCACTTGTCCCCTGATAATGTTTTGGATTTGTTACCCTACTCAAATTTCCCACATCAAATTGTAATCCCCAACGTTGGAAGAGGGGTCTGTTGGGAGGTGATTGGATCTTGGGGGTGAACTGCCCCCTTGCTGTTCTCATAATAGTGAGTTCTCATGAGGTCTGGTTGTTTAAAAGTGTGTAGCACCTCCCCCTTCTCTCCTACCTCCTATTCTAGCCATGCAATGTGTGCCCGCTTCCTTTCCCACCATGCTTGTGAGTTTCCTGAAGCCTCCGCAACATGCTTCCTATGGAGCCTGCAGAACCAAGAGCCGATTAAACCTCTTTCCTTTATAAATTACCCATCTCAGGTAGTTCTTTGTAGGAGTACAAGAACGGACTAATGTATCCCCTTACCTCCAAAGTGTAATTCTTAATCTCAGGCTTTCCAGACAAGTCAAGAAGTAGTGGCTTCAAAATGTAAAAACACATCTTTACCAATTGGCTTTTTAAAATCAGCGAATGTACAACAGACATTTCTGGCTCTACCCCATTTCTGAATCTCAGTCATCAATTGCCCTATTTCTATCTCTCACATGAAGTCCAAGCCTGAGCTCAGGACTGAAACAGGAATGGGGTGGGCTGCAAGTGTCTGTTACCTGCACTACCTCCTCATTCAAAACAGCTGAACATTAAATGCATTGATTTTCAGCTTCTAGCAAACTATCCCTAGATTTATAACAGTCTTTTCGAAATGTTATAAATCCCTCCAGATTGGTTAATTCCTATTCAAACAGTCTTATTCCATAGGAAAAATGTTTAGCTAAGGCTTGCTTCAAAATAAAAACAATAATTAGGCTCATAATAATTGTTATTATGATTTATTGAGCATTTCCTAAGGAATTGGACTGGATGGTGCTTTACAAGACATGTCAATTTACGCTAACAGTGATAATCAAATAAGACATAATTATATCCATTTTATAACTGAAGAAACAAGGCTGGGTGCAGTCACTCATGCCTGTCATCCCAGCACTTTTGGGAGGCCAAGGCAGGTGCATCACCTGAGGTCAAGAGTTTGAGACCACCCTGACCAACATGGTGAAACCCCATCTCTACTAAAAATGCAAAAATTAGCCAGCCATGGTGGTGCCCACATGTAATCCCAGCTACTCGGGAGGCTGAGACAGGAAAATTGCTTGAACCTGGGAGGCGGAGGTTGCAGTGAGCCAAGATCGCAGCATTGCACTCCAGCCTGGGCAACAGTGCAAGACATCATCTCAAAAAAAAAAAAAAAAAAAAGGAAAGAAAAAGAAAAAAAAGAAGAAAAGAAAGAGAGAGAAAAGAATTGAAGAAACAGGCTTAGGAAGGTTACACAATCTTGTTCAAAGTCACACAGATAATATGTAGAGGAGTGATTATTTGGGCCCAGATCTACCTGATCCAAAGCTTGAGTACATCCCACTAGCCTGCAAGCACTCCTCCCATTTCTGATCTTTCCCTGGTGAGCCATGGGTCCATCATGGTGCTGTCTTCCCAGCCTCACTCAGAACCTCTTTTTTCCTCCTTGCAATGGCCTCATCTTGTATGGTACGTTCTCAATTCCAGGGTGTCTGCTTTCTCATCTGATTCAAATCAGCATGTTAAGTGAAGACGACCAAAAGCCTGCACTGGGTAACACCTGTGCCTCTCACCTAGGGCCCTCTGGAAAAAAGTCTCCCCCTCCTGTTCTTTGATAGCTAAGCACTTTGCAGCAAGCTACTTAACTTCTGAGAACCTCAGTCTTTTTCTTCTTCAAATGAACCTAATGCTGGCTGTCCTATCTAATATCTGTCCAATGCACACTGATCTATCTTGCAGGAGTTTCCCATTCATAATTGCATCTTTAAATAAAAGCTTGCTGAAGAGGATGGAAAGATTTACAGGCTATGGCATTAACTGTGCAGGTTTCATGTGACAGGCAAAAAGCTAAGCACATTCATGTCATTATTTAACACAACAATCTTATGATGCAATGTGTTACTGGTCCCATTTCACAGTTGAGATCATCGTGGCTCAAAGATGATAAAAGACTTAAAAAATATAACTAGAGTGGAGCAGATATTTAAGTGTATGTAAAATATGTTAAAGTATTTTAACAATGGTGAAGAATGAGAGTGAGAAATTGTAAGTAGATATATGATAAGCAGCATTCACCACTCAGTTTGCTACTTCCCCTTCTCTGGTCCTCTTTTCATAAAGTTCAAAACCTTCTCTTCATACCTGCCTTGTTTTAAACCAAGTTTTCCTATTAACTTTTCTTCCTAATGAGCACCTTACCATCCTTACTACTTGCCTTTCTCTTCCACTGTGCAGATACTCCCAGACTTTGTTGTTTGTATTGAAAAGCCACATCCTTTTGATCTTTAGAACAAATCAACAGTCCATCTTGGGAAATAGATTTCCCATCCTTTCAGGTTTCTGCATCTGTAATCAGCTTCTGAAGTCAGAATGCAGAAAGGCTGAAACAGAATCATCTGTACTTTTCACAAACACTGATAAGTCTGCCAAGAAAACCTGAATACTACAAATGCCCTGTTGCAGAGGTTTTGTTTGGTAGCAAGACAGACACAGCAAGGGGACCAAAAGAAATCATTAATAATGTGGACTTCCTCATGATGTGCTGAAAAACAAGCAGCCCCATGTGCTTTGATTTCTTGGGAATGCAGTGCACGTGGCCTGAACTGTACCTGAACACAATGAGTGGCCTGATACAACTCAAAGAACGAAAGTCTTGGAGCCTGAAGACCTGGTTGGTTCTGCTCTTACTAGGTACACAACCTTAGGCAGGTTGTTTAACTTCTCTGAGTCATCAGACATAAACTGGAGATAATATTTTCTTTAGTGATACATAGTCCAGCTTGTATATAAGCCGTATATCTAAAAGTCATCCCTGTTTCTTCTCTCTTCCTTATCCCAACAATCAACCTGTCTCTGAATTCTGTTGATTCCGTGACTTAAATGCCTCTTAAATCTCATCTCCAACACCACCAGCTATATTAGTTGGCATCATAATGTCCTAAACTAGCACTACATATTCCTAGTCCATTTCCCTGTTTCTAGTCTCACACCAAAAATATCCCTTCTTAGTGCATTCAGGTGTCTTGCTAAAGTGTAGTTTCATCATCCTGCTGGTGATTAACATAATCATATAGTTCTCCATTCTTTACAGAATAAAGTAAAATTCTACCATCACAGGACACAAAGCTCTCCATGACCTCATCTTACCTATCTGTATTAGGAATCTTTCAGATGCAAGTGACACCTCTGAAATAGCCTTAATCAAAAAGGAGTACATATTAACTTATGAAACTAAAACAGCCTGCAGAAGTACCAGGCACAACTGAGTCCAAAGCTCAACAGTCTCATCAGAAAGCTGTCTTTCTCCATCCTTTGCTTGGCTTTCCCCCAGAATAATTTTATTCCTTATTAGATTCTTCCTGCTTCATAATAAATTTGCCTCCAACAGTTTCAGGCTTACCTAGCACCTGTTTGGCAATCCCTCTTCGCCCCAGCCTGCCCCTGAGAGTGATTTTTTCTCACCAATTTTAACAAAAGTCACAAGGCAGAATCTCAGTGGTTTGTCTTGGATTATTTGCTCAACTCTTTACAAACACTGTATGGTAGCAGGGATATGACGGTTAGGTAGGCACATCCAGGAGGACCTGAACTAGGTGGCTTAAGAACAGGGTTACCCCCAACCCACCCACACATACAACACACACACACACACAAATCAGACTGCTATCAGTGAGATAAGAGGAAATGGAGGCTAGCATAGGAAAACGACACCCACCCAAAGGAACTTCTCCCTTACTCGAGGCTCCAAAGTTTAGTGACTCAAAACAACCATTTTACTTTGTGCATGACTTTTTGGAGGTCAAGAATTTAGAAAGGCTTCAGCTGTGCAGTTCTTGGTTGGAGGCTCTCTTGTGGTTGCCCTGAGATGTCAGTTGGGGCTGGTGCCACGTGGAGGTGCCACGTGGAGGCTCCACGGAGCTGAGTATCCAAGATGGCTCCCTCACAAGAACAATTGATGGAGCCAGGATGGAGCTCAGCTGGGCTGGGAACTGAATGCCTCCACCTGGCTTCCCCAGCGTGAGAAGTTTAGAGTGCATGAACTTCTTTGTAGCTCAGAGCTCCAAGTGCTGCATTTCAGCACGAAAAGGGAAGCTGCTTCACCTTTTCTGCACCTGGCCTCAGAAGCCACGCACTGTCACTTTTCTGCATTCTATTGATTAAAAGATTCTCAGACACAAGGAGGGGGACACAGACTGCACCTTTGGACAAGAGAAATGTCAAGTAATTTGCAGCCACAATCATTTTCTATTGTTCTTCTAATATATTCCCACCACTTCAACTTTTTTCTCTTTTTGCCTTTAGTAATGTACTTCTCTGTTTGGAATGCCCTTTTTCTCTTCTTTGTCTGTCTCCGAAGCTCTATTCACTCTAAGAGACACACACCCCTTGCAAAGCTTGCCTCTCCCCACAACATAGTAGCATTGGTCACTTTCTCTGCAGCACCACATTCCAAAAGTATCTTTTCAATTATAAAACATTGTGCCTCTGTCTCTATCAACAGGCCATGAGCTCCTTGAATGCAAGAACCAAGTCTTAACTTACCTCCCTATTTCACATATTAACTGTCTCTTATAGGCTAATTCTGTCACGTTTGCCTCATGGCAGAATTAGATTATACAGCCAAATAGTTTTTCAAATGCTGAGGTGCTATTCAAACAAAGGCTGTTATTATCTGTAAGTAAGCCTTTTACTGAAAAAATGTGTTAACTTCTGGTGATAGCTTTCCACCTGACAAATTCTAAATGGATACTCCATTTAACTGTTTAAAAAAAGTTTAAGATTCTTTTTTCTTTCTTTCTCTTGCTTAAATAAGAGTGACACCTAGTTGTTTGTTCTTTATCTGTTATTTAGATCACTGTTCCCCAGGTTTTATCAACCAGTCACCTCTCCACAGGTATATTGTATCAGGTCAATCCTTCTCTACATTTTTTTATAGTTTTGTACATAACTCTTTCTAGCACCTAATTTTCGTGTATCTAATTCTCCTATATAGATGCGTGTGTATCCCACATACACGTATGTTTTATAAATGCCTATAAAATAAGTAGTAATACATTTGAAACATTGGTATATGAAACACATAGAGGAAACTTGAACAGATAAAGCACAAATGAAATGTGTTCAATCTTACCACTAGTTATAAAAGTGATCATGAATGCTGCAATCAAAAATATTTCACACTTACATAATAGGCAAAAACATTTGAAAACTTAGAATGTGAAGAAAAAAAATATCTTATATGTTGATGGTATGAATTGATACAATTCTTTGGGGAACTATTTGCCAACATATAAAGTTAATTAACCTGATACTATTTATACCCTATAACCCCACAATGCCACTTCTAGGAATATAGAGTTACTTCCATATGTTCATCATCTGACGGGTGGACAAATAATTTGTGACAAATATTTATAAAATATTATACTGCATTAAAAATAACCAAAATGGTAGGGATCAATATAGATGAATCTGGAAAAAAATCACATTGTTGGAGGGGGGAAGCAAGTTATTGGAAAACTGCCACATGACAATATTTATATAAAATTTCAAAACCAGTGACATAATCCTAAAAATACTTAAGCTAACATAAATTCGTAGTAAAAGCATATATGCCTGACAAAAATGATAAACACCAAAATTAGATTTGTAGTTACTTTTACAGAGAGTCAACAGGATTGGTCATGACATTTGTTCTTAAATGGTAGTGGATATCTCATGTACGCTATACAGTTCTCAATATCTTTTTGTCCAAATAAATGTATTTATAATAACAAATTTTAAAGAAAAATAATTTATGCTATCTTGAAAGATGTTTAAAACATAAGCATACTTGTATACTTAGAAACATATACTTACATGCATAAAATATATACTAACATACATGTACCACCCACTAGAAAACTCAATAATCATGAAAACATGCATGCAAAGTAAAAGAGTGGAAAGATATACAATATAATGTTAACAGTAGTTAGCAGCTGGTTTGGAATTATGATTGCTTTTAGTTTTTTGTGTTTTCTGCTCCATTTTCTCTAGTGAACATAATTAGCTCTGAATGAATCTGAATTAATAAATATTTTCGAATGTCATGGTTGTAATAAATAGTGACAATCAGTCAACTTGTCCTGATGTGTCTTTAAGAAGCAAATAGAATCAGAAAAATGCTTAGAACTGCACCTCTGTTACAATATCATTTGACCTAGTTGAGAAAACAATTTTAAAAGCGAATATCCCAACCCTCTGTGAGCTTACCGATTAAAAACAGATGACAGAAAAATGAAATAGTCCTATAAATTGAGCATAAAAAATCGCATTTGAATTTTGGTGCTCTTTGACATTTAGACATAAGGCTGGTCTTCACTCTGTCTTTTGATTCTGGTGAAAAGCTAATGCCTTTAACAAGAGTGTGAAATAGCTGTCCAAACATGTCGTTCTTGCCACTGCCTTTATTCACACCAAATGTTCTACTTTCTTTTTCAAATGAGGAAAAGATAGCACTGCAGCCTTCCCCCAACTATGGGAAATGGTTATAATTGAAGCATGATTTGTGTTGGGTTTTGTTTTTAACTCACCTCCTTAGTGAAGATGCCTCCTCGCCTGAGAGTAGCCAGCTCTGTGTGGGTGTTCAGTGCTTCCAAAACTTGCTATCCAGCCCACCTTGTGATATAACAGAAATAACCAAAATGTAGCACATTTTCCTGCAGGATTTCACTTCTACCAAAAAGAAAAAAGGAATAAAGGCTATCCCAGATTACGTAAAGGAGATCCAAAGAGTTCTGAAAATACAGGAATGGTTGGTAAACCGGTTGGTCGTTTTACAAATACCTTAGGAGGAACTGATTATTGTAGAATCCTCACCACCTGAATTGGGAGCCTTTGTGAACTCGTGCTTAAAATGTAACACCTGAATTTTATTTGGTGCTCACCTGTACTCTATATTGAATTAAATACTTTACATTCAATGCTTCAATGAATCCTGCTAGCAACTTTATTAGGAAGGTTTCATCTTACTAGCCCCATATTATAGGTGGGAAAAAGGAAGCTCAGAGAGATGTCAAGTGGCTTGTGAAGGCCATAGAAGTAACAAATGTGATTTGGACACAGGTAGCTGTCTAATGGCTGAACCTCTCTGCACCTATCTTTGGAATGATTCAGTGATCAGTGCTTTTACCTTATCATCCCTCTTACTACTCCTATAGCCATTAGTGGTGGAGATGGTAATCTGTGTTTACTGATGAAGTAACTGAGTCTCTGAGAGATCAAATAACTTGTTCCTCAAAACCAGAGCTATCTAGCTTCAAAATCAATGTATTTAATACTAAGCCAATTCCTTTTCGTAGACCCACAGCCAGGACAGAGCAATTGCAAGTCCCTTCCCTCTGTTTCTCCATCTGCAGAAAAAAGAGAATCATATTTTCTCTGTTGAAAACCACAATAGTTTGTATGAAGAACCAATGAGATTCAATGTCAAAGAATTGGAACAATATAAAGACATAAGGGATTCATATTTGCACACATATTTCAGCTAAGTTTCCTTACCTGGAATCAACAATTAGAAAATGCCAAGTCTCTCCCACTCATGCTGATAAGGCTGTGACTAATAATGTATTTTCTATTTTCCTTCATAGCAGGACTCAGATCATTGTTCCAGTATCCAGCCTTTTCCCAGACAGCCCTGTACTGTAAGATTGATATGACTTGGCTGTGTCCCCACTCAAATCTCATCTTGAATTATAGCTCCCATAATCCCCATGTGTTGTGGGAGGAACCCGGTGAGAGGTAAGTGAATCATGGGGGCAGGTTTTCCTATTCTGTTCTCGTAATAACAAATAAGTCTCATAAGATCTGCTGGTTTTATAAAGGGAAGCTCCCCTACACACGCGCTCGTGTCCACTTCCATGTAAGAGGCATCTTGCTTCCCTTTTGCCTTCTGCCAGGATTATGAGGCCTCCCTCATGTGGAACTATGAGTCCATTAAAGCTCTTTTCCTTTATAAATTACCCAGCCGTGGGTATGTCTTTATTAGCAGCATAAGAACTAATACAAGATGAAGCTGCCTTCATCCCCAGGTTCGAGGGTGGGCCCTGACAGGTCTAAGTTAATCAAAGTAATCTCAGTCCCCTGAGCATAGTGATTCTTTCAGTTAACTTTGACTTAAGACAAACAGCCCATGTATTCCTCTAACTAGGAGATTTAACTGAATTTGGACCAATTAGGTGTATATTGATGATATTCTATGCAGATGAGAAGCCTGAAACCATGATAGCCAGTGTTCACTGCAAGGGAGGGTGGTCATAGGAAAACACTGACGATATCAAAAGTGGTAAGAACTTTTAAAAAGCTATTTATATTATTATGCTCAAGTTTTTGACAGCTTCTGTCCAAAATTTGATGGCACTACCCCTCTCTTTTAGGTGATTATTTTTAGGACATCCTCATTTAAACCTGCATATTTAATCTCTGTGTCATCCCTAAATCACAAATATTATTGCATCCAACTACTTTGTATGAAAAGGCAATCTAATCTTCACCTAGTTGCCTCATTTTCTAAAGCACTAAACTTTTATGTCTACTTTTAGGGCATGCGGGAGAGACATTTCCTAGTACTGCATTTTGTAAATTAAGGTTTGTTGAGCATAATTCCTTGAAATGGACTTGTGCTCTCTGGGATTCATCTTACTTTGTAAATCTGAAGCATCTTTTTCTTCATTGAGAAGTACCACTGACAGTTTAAGCCTCTACTTCTTACATGTAAAGCAAGAAATATTAGCAAAATAAGGTAAATAACTTACTTTTTAGTATTAAAATGCTGTTGTCAAAGAATCATACACCAATACTTCCAAAAACAGACGTTTCTTATATCTCCTTAAAAGAGGAGTTTTGCAATAGAAAGCAGATAAATGGGAATATTTATTCCATCCCAGAGTTGAGCTTTTATAAGGTCTTTGGGTTTCTGCATTTGTGTCTGGCATCCCTAAGTTTTTTATTTCTAGGTGGCCAATTTCTTGTGATCAGGAAGAAGTTAATTTACATTAACTAGCCCCTAGCAACTGTCTGTCCTTAAAGGCTCTCAAATCTACCCCTTCCTTTGCCCATCACAACAGATACTGCCCGGACTCAAGGCTCCTTCATTTCCACCTTGCTGACCACAATCGCCTTCTCACCATTGTTCCTCAACGCTGTCTCTCCTTGTTGCTGCTAGAGCTTTCTTAAAGTGTCTGCACCTTGTTGCTGCTAGAGCTTTCTTAAAGCCATTCTGATCATTGCGTCGCCCTGCTATGTAAAGCCTCTCACTAGCTATCTTTTATCCTCGATAAAATTCTACCACCACAGCCACATGTTCAAGGCCCTTTGAGATCTGGCCCTGACCTGTGGACAGACTCATGTGTGGCCACTTTTGTCACCATCTCTGCTCTGTTACACTTGCTCATTGCAGCTACAATATTGGATCATACTCTCTGACTTATTGGATGGGGACTTTTTTTTAAATTTTTAAGTTTAAAGAAAAACTTTAGAAAAATAAGGATTTTTCTTCTATATATTTTACTGAGTCTTGTTCTCCTCACAGATAGAACTTTGAAGTTCCTAGCATTGTTTTAGTGTAAAGTAAGAATCTAACTTTACTGTGAATAACTAGTTGACTTAATAGCATTTATACAACAAATATTCTTAAGATGGTCATTTTGGAATATTAGCTAAAATATCTTAGAAATGTCTTTTTAGGGGAGGCAAAGCTCTTTCAAATTTGATCCCACTCAGTTTTTCAGTGCAGAAAGAATTTCCTAAACATGATACAAACAAAGCAATTCAAAAAAGAGAGAGAGAGAAAAAAAAGAGAGAGAGAATCAACATATTAAACTTCAATAACAGGTCCACTTAGCAAGATGAAAAGAGCTGTAGACTGGAAGTATATACTTGTCATTTATTTATTTGACAAAAGACTAGTATCTAGGACAAATAAGGAATTTTTATAAATCAATAAATGGAATAAACAAAAAACTCAACACAACAGACACATGGGAAACAGTTTTTGAGCAGGTCATTCACAGAAGAGAAAACCAGATAAACTTGTTTAAAAACGCTAAATTTTTTAGCAATCAGGATACACAGGTTAAAAACACAATGAAAATGCGGCTGGCATGGTTGGCTCATGCCTGTAATCCCAGCAGGCAGATCAGGAGGTCAGGAGTTCAAGACCAGCCTGGCCAATATGGTGAAACCCCATCTCTACTAAAAATACAAAAATTAGCTGGACATGGTGGCACACACCTGTAATCCCAGCTATACAGGAGGCTGAGTTAGGAGAATTGCTTGAACCAGGACCTGGCAGGCAGAAGTTGCAGTGAGCCGAGATTGCACCACTGCACTCCAGCCTGGCCTACAGAGTGAGACTCTATCTCAAACACACACACACACACACACACGCAATATGCACATAACAGGGTTAAAAGGGTACATACATATCTCATATCATGTCTTTTTTACCATAATGATAAAACATATGCACACTGAAAAGCAGTGTCGCACTCACCAGAATGGCAAAGACTAGAAGTCTGTGGGTACCAAATGTTTTCAAGGACAAGAGCAGGTCCTTCATGTGCCCATCGTGCACTGCTGATAGGAATGTACGTTAGTACAGCTACCTTGGTACAGTACACATTTGTTGTATTTAATGGACAATTTTGGGAGCCTTGGGGCTTTGAATCTGGCTTATGTTTTTTTAATCTGGAGCACGATCTCAGACTACAGAGTGAGTAAAACATGGGATCCAAATGTCTGTACACAGAGATAAAGAAGAGGGCCAGAAAAGCATCAATCCCCCAGGACCAAGTGTAGGCGAGGAGGTCTGGATATGTGGACAAAGGGACAGAGTAGAAAGGGTCACAACAAAGGAGGAGAGAATTGCCAAGGCTCTCTTCAACTTGACCACAGCACTCCATGAAAGTGTCTGCAGCCTTGCCTGGGGGTGGAAGGTAATAAGGATGCTGAGTCAATTTCAAACAATCAGGAAATTCCTTTACACTAGATCCAGAATTTATATACCTCCATGATGAAGAAGGAAGAGTCAGTATTCTCCAAGGTCTCACAGCCAGAAAACTGTGGTGCCAGGATTCATAGCTATGCTTTGCCTTCATCTTCAATACCGGTCATTTTGTTTCAAAAATTAACCTGCCCGATTTTTCACTTCTCTTTCAGACTGAAAAAGAAAATTCAACATCCAATAGGCATTGAGTAGCATCTTAGTTATAAGACCATGGAAAATAAATCTAGTTCAAGACAGTCTGTTTTAGCCTCAAGGTTCTTGTCCTATGAAGCGGCTGGGCACTATTTATTTAAACATTAATATGTTTTGTTTCGTGGTTTACCTCCCACTTCCATGAAGATAGCCAGGTCCTTTGTATTTCCTTTTCCTAGGAATTTTTGCAAAGGTCAAGTAGAGGTCGCTGTGAACAGCTCTCGTCTATTCCCTCCCTCCCCATTCTCTCTTCTTCTTTCTTCTTTGAGTGACAATTTGAGCTTTTACCATATTAGTCTTGTTCTCATGCTGCTAATAAAGATATACCCAAAACTGGGTTATTTTATTTTATTTTACTTTTGAAACAGAGTGTTTCTCTGTCACCCAGGCTGGAATGCAGTGGTGGGATCTTGGCTCACTATAAATTCTGTCTTCTGACTCAAGTGATTCCCCAACCTCAACCTCTCAAGTATCTAAAACTACAGGCATGTGCCACCAGGCCCAGCCATTTTTTTTTTTTTTTTGTAATTTTTAGTAGAGACAGGATTTCACCATGTTGGCCAGGCTGGTCTAGAACTCCTGGCATCAAATAATCTACCCACCTTGGCCTCCCAAAGTGCTGGAATTACAGGTGTGAGCCATCACACCTGGCCCTGAGACGGGGTAATTTATAAAGGAAAGAAGCTTAATTGACTCAAGAGTTCTATAGAACTAAGAAGGCCTCAGGAAACTTGCAGTCATGGCAGACAGGGAAGCAAACCCGTCTTTCTTCACATGGAAGCAGGAGAGAGGAGTGCTGAGCAGAGTGGGGTAAAGGCTCCTTATAAAACAACCAGATCTCGTGAGAACTCACCCACAGTCATGAGAACAGCATGGAGGTTTCTGCCCCCACGATTTCATTGCTTTTTACTGGGTTTCCCTCCCACGACATAGGGGGATTATGGGAAGTACAATTCAAGATGAGATTCGGCTGGGGGCACAAAGCCAAACCTTATCAGAGAAGCAACTATGATGAGGAGAGAATCAAGGAGTATTTTTGTGGGCAGTCAGAGAAAGGCTTTCATCTCTAACACACCTTTGCTGCTGTTCACCAAAGCCTTCCTGACTCTGAGACACACCTGGACAAACAGGGCCCTAGACCCCCAAGGCAGGCAAGGGTCCTTCAAGCAAGAAGCACAGCCAGGAGGTGCTTGATCTCAGGAGACCAGACAGGCTTGGACAGTGGACATCCCGGGGACCCAGTGCGGACAGAGGCTCTCACAACAGGTAGCTCTGTAATTGGGATGGGGAGAGTTGGGGAGCGGAGCTTCGATAATGACAGATTACACTTCTCATCCATCTGGCAGGATGGGGACCTAGTCACACTCAATTTTATTTATCAACAACAAATGTGATATTTCTTGCACACCCTTGTTCGTACCGTGTTAAGACTCGTGCTGCCTTCTACACTGGAAGTCGTAGGATGTGAGAATCGGAGTAATCCGTAAAACTTCCCCAACCTCATCATTTCATTGTAAGAATGAACCTGATCCCGAAAGCTGAGCGATTTCCGAAGGTCGGCGAGTCACTAATGCAGGACCACAAAGTAAGCAATTACCCTGGCATTTTATCCAGCAATGCTTCCACAGCTCACGTTGCTGGTTGAAAAAGAATAGTGTCCTGAAAAGCTGGGGACTGTCTAGGCATTTGAAAATGAAAAACAAGATAAAACAACAGCGATAGAAATGAAGCTGTGAAGACCTGGATTGAGCGCGGCCCAGTAACACTCAGAACACAATTCATTTCAGAAGCAAACTCTGACTTACACTGCCCCCTGGTGGACAGGAATAAAAGTGTCTCTGCTCTGCAAAGGGAGCTCTTGATAGACCAAAGAAAGGAGAAAATCCTTCTGTTCAAATTCAGGTCATCTTTTAGAAGATTTAAGCCCTTTAACTACTATGACTACTATCACAAGGAAACGGCAAAGTGTAGGTGTCAACAACATGGTCTTTTAACAAAACTGCAGGTTAGGTCCCAACTCTAGAACTTTGAAGTTACCCCATTTCTCTGAGACTCATTTTCCCCCTCTTTAAAATGGACACAATAATAAGGCATTCCTTATAGGGTTGCTTTGAGGATTAAAGAAAAAAATATGTAAGGGTCCTTAGAAAAGTGCTGCGTGTGTAAGAGCTCAATATAGAAATGCTTCTCATTGTTACGTTATTGCCATCGTGGAAACTTCGTGACAAACCCATGCACATGAGGTCTTCATAATTGGGAAAATTATCAAGAAGCATGATTATGTGCATTTTTCGTATATTCTATTACTTCTGTAAGAAGTTTCTGTATGCTTGCCTTAGTGTTCTCTGCATATTTACAGAGTTTACAGTCACATATCACCTAACTGCAGGGATATGTTTTAAGAAATGTGTCTTTAGAAGACTTCAACACCATATGAAGATCATAGAATGTGCTTACACAAACCTCGATGGCATCGCTTACTACATGCTTGGCTATCTGATATTGTCTATTGCTCCTGGGCTTCAAACCTATAGCAGGGGTGTCCAATCTTTTGGCTTCCCTGGGCCACACTGGAAAAAGAAGAACTGTCTTGGGCCGCACATAAAATACAATAACGATAGGTAAAGAGCTAAAAAAAAGAATTGCAAAAAAAAAAATCTCATAATGTTTTAAGAAAGCTTATGAATTTGTATTGGGCCACGTTCAAAACTGTTCTGGGTTGTATATTTTTGTCATTGACTAAACTGTCGTTACACAGTGCATAGCTATATACCATTTCTGTAATGTTAACTTGGTTTTTGGTATATTTACTTGAATGTTCATCCTCCACTTATAAAAGTGCCCTAAAAATTCTCTTACTATTGATTTTCATTGCTGTTCTTTATTCACTCAATAAGAGTGGAATAAATACTGAAACAGAAACATCAGCTTGTTTTAGGCCTTATTTGTAAGGAGAGAATGCCTAATTTAAAGACTCTTCAGAAAACTACCATTTATGCTGCAGGATCTGTTGTGTAGAGGCATTAATAAACCTTTGCTTCCATGTCAGTTAGCTATTATTATGTAAAAGCCAACTCACGAGTTAGTGGCTTAGAACAATAATGATTTCTTACTTGTCCTGGTTCCGGGGGTGACTGATTAATTCCTCTGGTCGGCCAGCCTCAGATAGCCTTGCTCGCAGAGCTGGGCCCTCCCTCCACATGCTCACTCATCCTCCAATAGGCTGCTTTGGGCTTGCCATGTGGTGGCCAAAAGTTCCCACCAGCAAGAAAGGGCAGTTGGCCCCAACACCCAAGCACTTGCTTACTACATATTTGCCAATGCCCCATTAGCCAAAGCAAGTCACATGGCCAAGCCCAGGTTCACAGTGGAGAGATGGGTCCCCAACTGGTTTGGAGTAGCAACAAAATCATATAGGCAAGGGTCATGCATACAAGCCTAGGGGAAATTAATAGCCTTTTTTTTTTTCAAACTACTACGCTTCCTGAGTTTCAGGCTCTGAAAAACACAGGGGATCTGAGTCAGACAACGACAACAACAAAAGCCTAAATAATAGCAGCCGACATCCATGGAGTGCTTTCCATGAGTCTCACTCTTCATGCCTATGGGAACCAGGCTACTACTGAAGACCACAGAAGAGTTTAAGAAGGAGGCAATGGCAGCACATAGCTCACATGCTCATTTTGCTGCTCAGCTCCACTCAGTTGCTGTCATGTGGGAATAAGGCTTAAGGTTGGTAGATAGTCTGATATTTCAGGAGACGGTGAAACCTGGCTTGTTGCGTAAAATCTGCTGATATTTAAATGCTGACAACTCATTCCATTTTGTAACTTTGTGCTGGAATTAATCACCTCTTCTCTTCTGAGGGGACAGAGGAAGACCAGTTTTTGCTTGCTCATGCTGGAACAAAATGATTTGCGTCAGCATGAATACAGGAGTACTATTTTCCCTTGAAAATGTGTGATGCATGAAGTGGGAGGAACCCCACAGCAACAGCAGCGCTTGACAGAAAAAGATGCCCCAAGACTGAATGGACCTTTTACAGCTGAGGCTTCTGGAGCATTTGCTAGAGGAGACAACTCTTCAGTGTGTGGGTTTTAGAGTCAGATGGACCAACTCTGCTGATGACCAGTGTTCCTCTCTTCTACTTAACTTTTCTCTTTCTGAAACTCAAAAGCACAACATATGGAGCCAGACTGCCCAGGTTTGAATCCCACCTTTGACACTCACCAGCTATTTAAATTTGCTACTAAAACACTATCAGCACTTGTTGAATATTTGAATGGCCACTTCAGTCCTGAGTTCACGTCTGTGCTTCTGCTCACATTGCCACTTGGTGGCACAATTTTAATCGCCACAGGCTAATGAGAAGAGAGAACAAAACCAGTATTTTAATGTCATGTTTAATCCATATAGAGGCCAAATGCATCGCTGCAAACAAAAGTGTCTTGGTATAGTTAATGGATAAAAATGTTAGAATGGAGTCATCACGGCCCGCAGTACCAGAGGCATGCTGAATCAAAAAGAATGCCCACCACAGACAGAATCACTGCTGTGTCCCTGCTGGGAGCGACAGTATAGCTTCAGTCATACAAGTTTCATCTCCCCCGTTAAATTGTTCTAATCTGAATGTCATTGGTTTTGTTCTTTGCTTATATTTAATTTATAAATAAATTTTGATTTTATAGCTTTATATGAGCTATAAGTATAAGAAACATACCTAGATTTATGTTTTTGCCTATAATAAACAAAAATATAAGAAAAACAAACCAACTATGAGTTTTTTTTCCATTTAAAAAATCCAGCACATTCTTCAAATGTGAGAACATGGCATTATACTACAGTGATCCTCAAAGGTAGGGAGTATAATGGAACCACTTATAGTTTGGTTTCTAAAGTTTCGTTTTCATTAACTATGTGATCTTGAGCAAGTCACTTCGCTTCTCTAAGACTCAGTTTCATAGTAGATTAAATAGGAGAATAGGGTTGCCATGAGAACAAAATGAGATAATATCAGAAGCACTTGGCAAAATGCTTGGCACAACAGAACTGACTAGAGCTGATGATATGAACAATAGAACACATAAAGACAATTCCTGCCCAGTGAACACATGGATTCGTTTGTAGACTTTGACACTGCTTGTTTGGCTGTGATTCTGAATTGAGAACTTAATAGTCGAAGGGAGAGAATTTACCTCTTACACAACAGTGGCTGTCCTTCCTGAGATGAGAGGTGATATCATCCGTGGTTTATATGCAGCCATCTAATTTCTTAGAGCATCTTCCTTTTATTTTAAAGAGTAACTCTCAAAAATCTGGGCTAGCTTCCAATCAGGCAATTAAATTTGTTTCCAATAATTAGTTTCTTCTTTCAAACCAAATGCATTTTTTTAACCCATCTTCTCCTCACATGTCTTTGTGGTCCAGAATATAGGAAATTTACTACAGATATTGCCTTATTTCATCAGGGAATAAGCATACCACTGACCCATGGTTTGGCAAATCACCTGAAATAATTTCATAAGAAGAAAAGTGTAATATTTATTAAAAAAAATAATGTGGTTCTCAAACACCATGAATAATCCATTGAGAGTTAATGACATTTTACATTAATTATGGAATAATATAAATCACTATGCTATTAGACAATGTCTTAAGTGAAAGAAACCTGGCCACTTATGGTCAGTGCTGTACAGCAAAAAGACCATGCATTTCAGAGCCTCACATTTGAATCCCAGCTTGACTGTTAGTAGAGTCAACATGAAAAAGTTTTTTTATCTCCTTTTCTCTAGACAGGCTCTACTTCCCACTGGTGAAGAGCCACCATTTGATAGTCTTAACTAAAAAGTGACTGAGACTGATGTCTTGATGGATAGAGATTACTGTAGTCAAAGTTTGAGGGAAAAACACAGGCCACAGGAGCATCTGTGACTTGTGCTTTTCCAAATGGGGTTTCAGGAGCTCTAGTATTTAAAGGAGAAAGAGCAAACAGAAGGGAAAAAAAAGAGAGGGGAGGGAAGGGAAGCAGGACAGCAAATTCTTACATTCTTGTGAGGCTCTGATTAGCCTCAGTAAAGCTGCACTTTACATGTGGAAAGGGGGAGTAGAGGAAAAAGTCAATTATGCATCCATCTCAGGGGAGGCAGAAGGATGATTTCTCTTCTCATCCTTGTCCTGTACCTATGAAGATAAGCTGCTGATGGACAATTTGAGGGTGAGAGTCAACAGAACTTGGTTTTAGGGCTACTTTGTAGGTAGAATATGTATTCTGAAAGATTTAGGAACCATAAGGAATTTCCATGTGAGTAATTTGTGAGGAGCGCTATCTGGGGAGATATGTGGCATTCCCTAGTTGCAGGAACCTGCCCTATTGATGAGGCTATGACACAAGGTTGTGAAATTACAGCTTTCTGTTTGGGAAGAAAATAAGGGCAGCATTGTGTGAATTAGTCCCCAGTTTAAAATTCCGTTTGGTATAGTGAGTTTGTGGTACCAAAAAATTCTATTTTCTTTCATAATAGCATAAATTTTAGCAATTTATACTCCTTTTCTTTTTATCTCTCCAGTAGGAGAAACTCTGACTCAATAAGCTTTCATAACCATTTCAGAGTGCTTGGCATTTTACACTTCATTCCGTCATTTCTTCCTTCATTCATCAAATAATTATTGCCTCAGTACTATTGGCCCTGTACTGTCATAACTGCTAGGTACTCAGTGGTGAGAAAGGAGGACAAGTTGCCTCAATCAAGTCAGCTTTATCCATAGGATGCAAGGCTGGTTCAACATACACAAATCAATAAATGTAATCCATTACATAAACAGAACCAATGTCAAAACCACATGATTATCTCAATAGGTGCAGAAAAGGCCTTCGACAAAATTCAACAGCACTTTATGCCAAAAACTCTCAATAAACTAAGTATTGATGGAATGTATATCAAAATAATAAGAGCTATTTATGACAAACTCAGAACCAATATCATACTGAATAGGCAAAAGCTGGAAGCATTCCCTTTGAAAACTGGCACAAGACAAGGATGCCCTCTCTCACCACTCCTATTCAACCTAGTATTGGAAGTTCTGACCAGGGAAATCAGGCAAGAGAAAGAAATAAAGCGTATTCAGTTAGAAAAATAGGAAATCAAACTGTCTCTGTTTGCAGACGACGTGACTGTATATTTAGAAAACCCCATCATCTCAGCTCAAAATCTCCTTAAGCTGATGAGCAACTTCAGCAAAGTCTCAGGATATAAATCAATGTCCAAAAATCACAAGCATTCCTATACACCAATAATAGACAAACAGAGAGCCAGATCATGAGTGAACTAGAATTCACAACTGCTACAAAGAGAATAGAATACCTAGGAATACAACTAACAAGGGATGTGAAGGACCTCTTCAAGGAGAACTACAAACCACTGCTCAAGGAAATAAGAGAGAACACAAACAAATGGAAAAACATTTCATGCTCATGCATACGAAGAATCAATATCGTGAAAATGACCATAATGCCCAACATGATTTATAGATTCAGTGCTATCCCCATCAAGCTACCATAGACTTTCTTCACAGAATTAGAAAAATTTCTTTAGATTTCATGTGGAACACAGAAAGAGCCTGTATAGCCAAGATGATCCTAAGCAAAAAGAACAAAGCTGAAGGCATCATGATACCTGACTTCAAACTATACTACAAGGCTACAGTAACCAAAACAGCATGGCACTGGTACCAAAACAGAGTTATAGACAAATGGAACAGAAATAGTCACACATCTACAACCATCTGATCCATCTGATCTTTGACAAACCTGACAAATACAAACAATGGAGAAAGGATTCCCTATTTAATAAATGATGTTCAGAAAACTGGCTAGCCATATGCAGAAAACTGAAACTAGATCCCTTCCTTATACCTTATACAAAAATTAATTCAAGGTGAATTGAAGACCTAAACATAAGACCTAAAACCACAAAAACCCTAGAAGAAAACCTAGGCAATATCATTCAGTACATAGGCATGGGCAAAGACTTCATGACTAAACCACCAAAAGCAATGGCAACAAAAGCCAAAATTGACAAAAGGGATCTCATTAAGCTAAAGAGCTTCTGTACAGCAAAAGAAAGTATCATCAGAGTGAACAGGCAACCTACTGAATGGGAGAAAATTTTTGCAATCTATCCATCTGACAAAGGTCTAATATCCAGAATCTAAAAATAACAAACAAATTTACAAGAAAAAAACAAACAATCCCATCTAAAAGTGGGCAAAGGATATGAACAGACACTTCTCAAAAGAAGACATTTATGCGGCCAACAAACATATGAAAAAAAGCTCATCATCACTGGTTATTGTAGAAATGCAAATCAAAACCACAATGAGATATCATCTCCCTTCAGTTAGAATGGTGATCATTAAAAAGTCAGGAAACAACAGATGATGGAGAGGATATGGAGAAATAAGAACAATTTTACACTGCTGGTGGGAATGTAAATTAGTTCAATCATTGTGGAAGACAGTGTGGTGATTCCTCAAGGATCTGGAACTAGAAATACCATTTGACCCAACAATCCCATTGCTGGGTATATACCCAAAGGATTATAAATTATTCTACTGTGAAGACACATGCACACTTACGTTTATTGCAGCACTGTTCACAATAACAAAGACTTGGAACCAACCCAAATGCCCATATATGATAGAATGGGTAAAGAAAATGTGGCACATATATGCCATGGAATACTGTGCAGACATATAAAAGAATGAGTTCATGTCCTTTGTAGGGACATGGATGAAGCTGGAAACCGTCACTCAGCAAACTAACACAGGAACAGAAAACCAGACACGACATGTTCTCACTCATAGGTGGGAGTTGAAAAATGAGAACACATTGACACAGGGAGGGGAATATCACACACCTGGGCCTGTTGGCTGGTGGGGATCTCGTGAAGGAATAGCATTAGGAGAAATACCTAATGTGGATAATGGGTTGATGGGTTCAGCAAACAGCCATGGCACATGTATACCTATGTAACAAACCTGCATGTTCTGTACATGTATCTTAGAACTTAAAGTATAATAATAGAAAAGCTCCTCTCTCTTGTTAATCTTATCGAGTTCTGCCTGTGAAATGTTTTTAAGGAGTCATGGAATTTTTTACTTCTAGTACAAGCATGATTGGTTAGAGAAATTCTGCAGCGAATTTGGATAATGCGAAAGGGGCACCATCTACTGCAAAAGGATAGGCATAAACCATATGTAGGAAGACAAGAGATTTGGGTCTCCCACTGTAGCTTCATCTATCAGGATTCCTATCTAGCTTCCCAGTCCTCCATTCCTATTGGCCATACTTTGAGCATCATGACATGCTCCTTGGACACCTGAAACACAAATTCCTCTGGTGGCTCTATTTGCTCTTTGTCCACAATGAGCAGCTGTACATTTTGCAGCTGGCTGATGAAGCAGGTCTCCTTGACCACACTTAGCTTGCTGTAGCAAAGTCATGAGTGCCAATGCTGCATAAGCCACTCTTTGTCTTGGGTACTCTGGGACATTGCATTAGACCTCATTTCTCCAAAGGTGCCCTCAAAAAATTCCTAAAGAAGGCAGATAGAAGCCAGAGACAACAAATCCTGAAGTTATGACCACCTCAGAGCCAGAGCCGACTCACCTCTTTGAGGCCTGGGGGTAGGGATGGGAATACATCTTGATACACCTGAAAACCCTTCATGCTAAGTAGAAGAGGTGCCATGGTGCACCAGATGGGGCCACGAAGCTCTAAAGTATATAAGGAAGATCTTGGTACAGATAAAGAGTAGAAGCTTTCAGAATAGTAGAATGCCTGACTGAGTTTCTCACAGATAGAAAATAGCAAGTCAGAGACAAAATCAGCTCTTACAATTGTACATTCTTTCCATTACATCTCAATACCTATTTTGATACAATAAGCTTCACGGGAGGAGAATTAGAAAATCCAACAGCACGAATCTTGAATGGCCATTGGGGATTCAAATTTATAAGGTCATGATTTCAGCTTTGAAGATTGAAAACTTAGAAAGGCAAAAAGATAATGGCAAAGAATTTTCCCATTCTCTTTTCAAATGCACCCATTAATCTTGCAATCATAGAGTAGGAATTTGTTACATTTTAGCTGTTGGTTTCATAAACTGAGGCAGTGGGTAAAAGTTTGCCACTATTCTGAAATCAGATGTCTGTAAGCTTTCTATTGTAGTCACTATTGTACCTCCTATCTTGGTTCAAACCTCTATAGCAAAGTACCATAGACTGAGTGGCTTATAAACGATAGAAATTTATTTTTCACAGTTCTGGAGTTTGGAAATCTTAAACCTGAGTACCAGCATGGTGAGGTTCTTGTGGGGCTCTCTTTCAGGTTGCAGACAGCTACCTTTCAGATGTATCTACACAGGACATAAAGAGAGCTGAGAGGAAACGCTGGCTTGCATTCTCGTCTTACAAGGACACTAAGCCCATCAGGGGCTCTACCCTCATGACCTAATTCCTTCCCAAAGCCCTCACCTTCCAATTCCATCATATTAGGGGTTAAGATTTCAACATATGAATGTTTGTGGGGGCCACACGCATTCAGTTTTATTATGTTGGTGCAAAAGTAATTGTGGTTTTTGCTGTTGAAAGTAAAGGCAAAAGCTGCAATTACTTTTGCACCAATCTAGTAATGAAAAGAAACTTTTCCTCTTCAGCTGATAGCCATTCAGTCAGATTGTCATGGCAGTAGCCTGATGGCTGCCCCCATACTTGGCTCTTACATAAGGAGGAGGTGGGAATTCCTGTGCTTTCTGCTGGGTAGCTGAGGGAGCAGATGTGTGGACTCCAGGTGAGTGTGATGGTGTCATAGGCAAGGAGATCCATGTGTCTCAATAGTAGCACAGACCTGATATCCTGAAACTGTGAGGAAAATTCCTAAGAGCAGCCTCTGTGGGCTCCCCTTGACTACAATCAATGCTATTGCTCAGAAGCAACTATCCTTACTCTGTTATCAACCATTCAGGAGCCTGTCTCCATCTGAACCTGCCTTCATGGAGTTATGCACGATCCTAAACCACCCCAAGGTGTAGTAAATTTGTAGATGGGGAGTGGGATTAGGAAGGAAGCAGAGAAGTCCTGTATTTTGGGAAGGTTCTGAAGGAGTCGTATGCTGATATTCAGCCTGCACACCCCAGTATGGCTATAATGACTTTTAACGACTATTCTGTTTAATCAATGCCCAGGTCAGAGAGTTGTTAAATATTTTCAGCATTGCCTCTGATAATATGTATTCAGAATGATTCTGGGAACTGTGAGATCCTCACAAGTATCTCCCCTGCCCAAACAGTGCTTTTGTTATTATATATTATGAATGAAGTGCCTCATTTTGGGAATATGTAACCTATTTGCAAAGTATTCTCCATGGCTTGTTGTCTGTAATTCTCATGATAGTCATGTAGGGCAGGTACTAGAACTATGAGCATTTTATAGGCATTGAAACAGAGAAACAGAGAAATTAAACAAGTTGCCCAAATGCATAGAAAGAGTAAGAAGAGAAGACACTGAAACACTCCTCATCAATGTAGCTCTGGTCAAGAGGTAGAAAATAAATTTGGCACTTTTCAGTTAAAATGGAAAAAGGCATAAGTTAATATTTATAGTTTAACCCAAGAGAAAGACAATGTACACTGTGCATTTCACTAACTCCATTCTCTGCTCAGAATAACTGTAAAGCAGAACACATTCATGAATTCATTCTTTCAATAAATATTTATTATTAAGTACCTTCTATGGTCAAAGTATTGTGCCAGACACTGGTGATAGAAGATTTAGGCTATGCTGTTCAGGAATGGTCTAAGGGGAGTATTAAATTACTAGGGATTCTAATACCCTGAAGCAACATGTAGTGGTGTCCTCAGGTGGACCACTCTGAAGGCTATTCTGCAGGTTTCACAGAGGCCAGAGGGGTGACCAGGTCAATAATCCACTCTCCTGTTACCTTTCCCCTTCTCCTTCTTTCTGTCTTCTCAGTCTTAAACTCCCCATTTCTAATCCCTGGGATCACTTTTCAAAATAAGCAGCCTGCAAAAGGGCCCTCGTTTTATATTCTGTTCTTAAGAGGAACATGGCCTAGGCAGCTGGTATAAGAAATGGATGTAAATATCAGATCCTTAGGGTGGGGTTCTAGAACTGGATTACTCACTGGTCAGACAGCAATCAGGATCCCTTTGAATTCTCAGTGGTTAAAGATAATCCCTGGCAGTGGATGCTTCCCAATCATCAAGATGCTCAGCAATGGTGGCCTAGGATAACATGGTGTTAGAAGGTGAAGGCTTGGCTCATCTGGTAGTAGTTTAGGTGAATGATAGAGGGACAATGGTAATTATAAGAATTATGAAGTTAACTACTTTTTAACCAAAGCATTTAGAAGTGTTGGGAAGGAGAGAGATCCAAGATGGATGATTAGCAACAGCTCAGGATTGTAGCTCCCAGGAAAAGCGGAGAGCGAGCGGACACTGCACTTTCAGATGAATTTTTGTTGCCCACAGACTGGGAGATTCCCGGCAGAGGAGCCACACGGGTCGCAAGCACGACTCTTTTGGCTGGCGTGGCGCTTCTCAGTGCGAAATGTACGGGACTGGGTGCCCTTTTAGCCGGGCTCGGCTGGTCCCATTCCCACAAGGAGAACAGCCATTGAAAGCGCTGAGTACTGAGAGTTTCACAGCAGGCACAGCCAAATCTAGGAAGACCTAGCTCTGTGGGGATGGGGCGTCCACTGAAGGAAAACTAAGAAACATAAAAACTTCATCACCAACAAGCCAGATGTCCACTCAGAGACCCAATCTGAAAGTCGGCAATTACAAAGACGACAGGTGGATAAATCCACAAAAATGGGAAGAAACCAGTGCAAAAAGGCTGAGAACACCCGAAATCAGAATGCCTCTCCTCCTACAGGGGATCATACCTCCTCATTAGCAATGGAACAAGACCTTACGGATAATGAGTGTGATGATCTGTCAGAATCAGGCTTCAGAAGGTGGATAATAAGAAACTTCTGTGAGCAAAAAGAACATGTTCTAACCCAATGCAAAGAAACTAAGAACCTTGAAAGAAGATTTAATGAAATGCTAACGAGAATAGACAACTTACAGAGGAATATAAGTGAATTGATGGAGCTGAAAAACACAACACGAGAACTTCACGAAGTATGCACAAGTTTCAGCAGCCGAATTGACCAAGCAGAAGAAAGGATAACAGAGGTCGAAGATCAACTCAATGAAATAAAACAAGACGGCAAGATTAGAGAAAAAAGGGTAAAAAGAAATGAACAAAGTCTCCAAGAAATATGGGACTATGTGAAAAGATCTAATCTACGTTTGATAAGTGTACCTGAATGTGAAGAAGAGAATGAATCCAAGCTGGAAAATACTCTTCAGGCTATTATCCAGGAAAACTTCCCCAATCTAGCAAGGCAGGCCAATATTCAAGTCCAGGAAATACAGAGAACACCACAAAGATATTCCTCAAGAAGAGCAACCCCAAGGCACATAATCTTCAGATTCACCAGCGTTGAAATGAAGGAGAAAATGCTAAGGGCAGCCAGAGAGAAGGGTCGGGTCACCCACAAAGGGAAGTCCATCAGACTCACAGCAGATCTCTCAGCGGAGACCCTGCAGACCAGAAAAGAGTGGGGGCCAACATTCAACATCCTTAAAGAAAAGAACTTTCAGCCTAGAATTTCATATCCAGCCTAACTAAGCTTCATAAGTGAATGAAAAATAAAATTTTTTGCAAACAAGCAAGTACTCAGAGATTTCATCACCACCAGGCCTGCCTTACAAGAGCTTCTGAAAGAAGCACTACACATAGACGGGAACAACCAGTATCAGCCATTCCAAAACATACCAAAAGGTAAAGAGCATCACCATAAGGAAGAATCTACATCAACTAATGGGCAAAACAGCCAGCTAGCCTTACCAGAAGTTGCAGTTTTCATCTCTGATAAAACAGCCTTTAAAACAACAAAGATCATAAGAAACAAAGAGGGACATTACATGGTGGTGAAAGGATCAATGCAACAAGAAGAGCTAATGATCCTAGATATATAAGCACTCAATACAGGAGCACCCAGATACACAGAGCAAGTTCTTAATGACTTACAAAGAGACTTAGACTCCCACACAATAATAGTGGGAGACTTTAACATTACACTGTCAATATTAGACAGATCAATGAGATAGAAAATGAACAAGGATATCCAGGACTTGAACTCAGACCTGGAACAAGTAAACTTAACAAATATTTATAGAACTCTCCTCCCCAAATCCACAAAACATACATCTTTCTCAGTATCACATTACACCTATTTTAAAAGTGACCACAGAATTGGAAGTAAATCACTCCTCAGCAATTGCATAGCATTTCACGGGTTTAAATAAAATATTGGTTGGCTGCTTATTTGTTATTTTCATCCCCCATTTCTTCCTGTCTCCATTGTTAAGCACAATTATTGGCATAAAAGAGGTTTTTAATACCCATTTTTAGACTGCATTCTAGCCTGGGCAATAGAACAAGAATCCCGTTCTCTCTCCCTCTTTCTCTTCCTCTTTCTTTCTCTCTTTCATTCTTTTTTTTTCTTTTGCTCTTTCTTTCTTTCTCCTTTTCTCTCTTTTTCTTTCTTTAAAAAAAAAAAGAAGCATTGGGGAAAAAAAATCATTGATAGTTTCAGGCTAATTAACTATCAACTCAAGAAGCACTATGAAAGTCATTTGGGCTCCATGGAACTGTTTCATGATTTTAATCTCCTATAGCCATAGGCAAACCATACTGAAAACCAGCCCTGAGATTTAATAAGAAGAGCAGCAGCACAACAAAGAAGCATGTATGCATGTCACCCTGTGGGGTTTGACAGTGCTCTTCCAAAATGCTACATGATCATTGAACTAAAGGCCCCCATACACTGCTGTGTCCCCAAGCAACCAGAATACATGAGTAGAGAACCAAGGATGAAAATAGGATTCAGTCTTCTTACCAAAACTGCTGGAGACCTAATGAATAATTTGTTTTCTGTCCCTACAAATTTAGAATTTTTTGGATTAGAAGTTCAGATTCCTATTATAGGAACTTTAACAACTCATTTGGGCTATTCCATAAAGATTACATTTAACTTTAAGCTATGACCACTGTGAGGGTTCAGTCAGGATGGTGGGAGAAATTGTAAAGTTATAGGAAATAGTCACAAACCTTCTTCAAAGGCTAGGGGGGTTGCGTAGTTTCAGTAAAAGGTCTGGCTGAAGACAGTCTAATCTTCACCTTGAGTTAATAGCAGAAAAGTGAATAACAAGGAATGTGGAGTTTATCTGAGTAGCTTGTTTACTCATGTGGTCCTAAGACTAACCTTTAACCATCCCCAGGTGTATTATTGTTCTCTACTTGGGGGTGGGGGGGTGTCAGCTATGTTAATTACCTTCTGGTAGTGTTTACCGATCCTTTGTCATTTAATCTGTACTAAATAAATGTGAACTATGTTGGCTAACTGGGGCAACACTGCAGACCGAGGCAGCAGAGCCCCTTAGACTGACAGGCAAAAGATCTGGGTGGGTCTGCAGGTCAGACCCCAGCAGGTGGTGACCCCGATGTGACATGGTGGTGCCCCGCATGAGGAACACTACAAAGGATGGTGAAGGAACCCTCGAAAACTAAAGGCGAAGAAGATTGTGAAGTCAGTAAGTCAGTAAGTTGATAAGTCAGTAAAAACTTGGTGCTCACTTGCGAACTCCAAGTCTGAGGGAATTGTTTAGGCTAAGGTTTCATCATGGGACAACAGTTATCAGCTCAACAGAAACAGGATATAAAAGTATTGAAACAGCTGCTTAGAGCCAGCAGAGCCTCAGTTTTGCAAGCTCAATTAAGGGACCTAATGCAAACTGTTGTTTTCCGTAACCCATGGTTCCCAGCAGAAGGTATGCTAGATGTAGAGGTCTGGGAACAATTAGGAAGAAACCTTAAACAGCATCATGCACAAGAGCAATGGGTTTCAGTAACATCAACACTGGGTCAAGATAACAAAGAGGAAATGGAAGTCTTGCCTGAGTCCCTTCCTCCAATAAAAAGAAAAAAGACAAGATATATGCTACAGCTATGGGACCTTATCTTAAGCAAGTGGCATTAGAAGGGGAGCTCTTGGCCCACCCAGTAATGCAGGATCAACAAGGCAATCAGGTGTACACTTATAAAAAGATAAGAAAAAAGGCAGAAACCACATGACCAAGAGGCAGAAACCTCATGACCAAGTGGGTGGCAGGTGGAAGAAAAGGCTCGGTGGCAGGGAAGCTTGTGGTGCCCTGGGGCATTAGGAACTGCAGTAGCTGCCTGGCAGTGGGAGGAGGGAGCAGCACAAATAAAAAGCAGCACAGACTAAAAGTAGGGCTTAGGCGAGTGCAACGTGGCTGCTGCCTCGGGACCCACAATGCTTTCCTCTGGCTCTGCAGGTGTCCCACAGAAAAATTTCATGTGTTTCTTGTATACAAGTGATGTCCCATATTGTAGTTCTCTGCTAAGATTTAAGTAAAATTTAAGAATTTGAAAGACCCCTTTCTGATAACGGCCACTGTTGTTATTTCAACCCTACCCCTGACATAGCTCTCTCAAAATCCTATTTACATAAAACAGTAGCCTTTGAAGGGAGAGAAATTAAATGCTAGTAACTTACATACCTTAAATGATTATCAAAAATGTCTGCAATATAAACTGGCTTTGCCCCATCTTGGGCATAACTACTTATAAGTTGCAAAACCTGTTTTCTATCTTAAAGGGTAATACAGCCCTGGATTCTTCCAGATATTTCACCCCTGCAGCAAAGAGGGAAATTGAGGAAATAGAACAAGCTATCTCTCAAAGGCAACTAGATTGCAGTGATCCATAATACTCAATTCAATTGTTTATTTTTCCCCAGCAGACACTCCCCTACAGGGTTAATAGGACAGATGACCCCCGGACTGCACTTTCTAGAATGGGTTTTTTGCTCACACACTGGGATTAAAACATCTCCCTATATCCAGTTAATCAGTAAAGTCATGTATTTGAGCTACAGACAATGCAATCCATTGCCAGGTATGATCCTGATATAATTAGGATTCCTTTAAGTAAAAAGCAATTCAAAGCAGTTTTGCCCCTATGGTTAGATCTGCAAATAGCACTCTCTGATTACACAGGTCAAATAGAGAATGCCCTTCCTGATGATAAACTCCTTCAGTTCTTATCTCATACTTCTGTGATCTTACCTACAAAAATAATTCACTCACCCATACCTAATGCTTTAACACTCTTTACCGAAGGTTCGGGTAAACAAGGACAAGTGGTAGTGTGGTGGAGACCACGTAATTTTCTCATTCAATCTGGATTTACTAGCACTCAGAGAGCTGAGACTGGGGCCTTGATATTGGCCTTGGAAACTTTTTCCACTTAACCCATTAACATTGTTAGTGACTCTACTTATTCTGTTTATTTATTGCAGAACCTTGAAACAGCCCTCACAAGCCCACCCTATATTCAAGCCCACCCTGTGTTCACATTTTCTTTGACTCCAGCAATTGCTGGATCAATGCACACATCCTATTTTTATCACACATATTCGAATCCACAGTTCACTGCTTGGTCCATTGGCTTATGGAAATGAACAAGCAGACCTTCAAGTTATGACATCACTGCTTGACCAAACCACCCAATCACATCAATTTTTCCATGAAAATTGGAGAAACTTACCCAAACTATTTTAACTTACCCAAAGACTGGCTGAACAAATTATCATGCAATGCCCAGATTGCCAGTTCACATGCATGTCCCCTCCTTCAACAGATGTTAATCCTAAAGGACTAGAACCTAATCAGTTATGGCAAAGAGATGTTACACACATCCCTGAATTTGGAAAACTAAGATATGTACATGTATCCATTGATACTAACACATCTAATTAGTGACCCTACAGCATCTGGTATTCCCAGGCAGTCTCCCATCCAAGTACTGACCAGGCCCAACCCTGCTTATCTTCCAAGATCAGATAGAAACAGAAAGATTGGAGAGAGAAATAGAGAAAAAGAATGAATAAGAGAGAGACTAGAAGAAAGAGAGATCAGAGAGAGACACAAAAAGTAAGATAAAGGAGAGAGATAAAGTAGAAGGAAGAGAAAGAAATATTAAGAAAATTATAAGAATGCACCTTTAGTAAGGAAAGTTATAAAACAAAGTCAGAAAGTTAAGGCATTATGAAGATTGTCTGTGAAAGTAGTGAAATTATGCAGGAAATGTATAATTTTTGTTTTGCAGGTCTAAGTAAGTTTTAAAATGTTAATTGTAAAAGAAATTCTGTGTGTAAATATATTGACTAAAGTTAAAGAAGTATCATCCAGTTTTTCAGCAAACTAGACATTGAAGTAAAGCACAACAGGTTTTTCTTAAAGCACTAACCTGTACTTTAACAAACATTATGAAAGGTCTCTTAGCACAGGCACCAATTCTAGAATTGCTAGTACACCTGCACCAGCCTGGATACTATGTCCTCATCAAAGGCTAGAAAGAAGAAGAAACTTGAGGCAACTTAGGAAAGACCCTACAAGACCTACAGCCCTGAATGATGTGGCTTCCGCAGACAAAACAAGCCCCAAACATCACCTGGGGAATGCTAAAGAAGACAACATAGAAGGCTGAGTGAATTCTCCTCTGGACACAGACACCATTCACTCCAGATAGTTTGTTTCTTTTTTACTCTCTCACTTTACCTGATACCTGTGTCTGCCACACTCTATTGAGCCCATCTTCCAAATCTGCCTTTTTTCTTGAAGTTCCAGCCACTTGGAAGGCTGAGGCAGGAGGATCGCTTGATTTCAGGGACTGGAGGTGGCAGTGAGCTGAGATTTTGCCACTGCACCCAGCCTGGGAAACAAAGTCTTCCAAGTGGCTGGAACTTCAAGTATGCACAACTATGTCTGGCTAATTTTTTCATTTTTTGTAGATATGAGGTCTCACTATGTTTCCCAGGCTGGTCTCAAACTCCTGGTCTCAAGCCATCCACCCACCTTGGCCTCCCAAAGTGCTGGGATTACAGGTATGCCCCATCATGACTGGCTAGCTAATTTCTTCACCACTTTGTAAGAAGAATGGCCTTTTCTCCAGTTTCCAATAAGATATTCCTCATTTCCATCTACAACCTCATCTGAATGACCTTTATTGTCTATATTTCTATGAGCATTCTGATCCTGACCTTTTAAGTACTAAGAAGATATTCTTTAGTATCTTTTTCCCCACAGCTCTTCTTCCCTCTGAGCCCTCATCAGAATCACCCTCAATGATCCATTCATAGAAATAAAGGCTTTTTTTTTTACCATTTACTTCAAAACTGTTCCAGCCTCTCTCTATTATCCAGGTTCAAAGTTTTTTCCACACTTTTAGATATTTGTTATAGTAACACCCCCTCCTGGTACAAATTCCTGTATTAGTCTGTTTTATGCTGAAACTGACTGATTTTAAAAGCACAGAAATGAATTCTTTCACAGTTCTAGAGACTGGTAAGTTTAAGTTCAAGGCATTAACATCTAGTCAGGGCCTTCTTGCTGTTCCTCATATGGCACAAGGAAGGATGGCAAAAGTGAGTTAACCCACAGGTTCTTTTTATAGTGCTGCTAGTCTATTTATGAGGGCAGAAACCTTATGACCTAAGCCCCTTCCATTAGACCTCACCTCCCAACACTTGTGCTTTGGCAGTGAAGTTTCCAAATGAAGGAAAAAATGCTAAGGGCAGCCAGAGAGAAAGGTAGGGTTACCCACAAAGGGCAGTCCATCAGACTCACAGCAGATCTCTCAGCAGAATCCCAAGCCAGAAGAGAGTGGGAGCCAATATTCAACATCCTTAAAGAAAAGAATTTTCAACCTAGGATTTCAAATCCAGCCAAACTAAGCTTCATAAGTGAAGGAAAAATAAAATCCTTTAAGGACAAGCAATTGCTGAGAGATTTAATCACCACCAGGCCTGCTTTACAAGAGCTCCTGAAAGAAGCACTAAACAAGGAAAGGAACAACCAGTATCAGCCACTCTAAAAACGTACCAAATGGTAAAGACCATCAACACAATGAAGAAAATACATCAACTAAGAAGCAAATCATCCAGCTAACATCAAAATAGCAGGATCAAATTCACACATAACAATATTAACACTTAATGTAAATGGGCTAAATGTCCCAATCAAAAGAGACAGACTGGCAAATTGGATAAAAAGTCAAAATTTATCAGTGTGCTGTATTCAGGAAACCCATCTCACATGCATGGACACACATAGGCTAAAAATAAAGGGATGAAGGAAGATTAACCAAGCAAATGGAGAGCAAAAAGAAGCAGGAGTTGCAATCCTAGTCTGTGATAAAATGGACTTTAAATCAACAAAGATCAAGAGACAAAGAAGGGCATTATATAATGGTAAAAGGATTAATGCAACAACAAGAGATAACGATCCTAAATATATACACACCCAATACAGGAGCACCAAGGTACATAAAGCAAGTTCTTAACGACTTACAAAGAGACTTAGACTCCCACACAATAATATTGGGAGACTTTAACACTCCACTGTCAATATTAGATGGATCAATGAGACAGAAAATTAACAAGGATATCCAGGATTTGAAATCAGATCTGGAACAAGCAGACCTAATAGACATCTACAGAAATCTCCACCCAAATCCACAGAATATACATTCTTGTCAGCACCACACTGCACCTACTCTGAAATTGACCACGTTATTGGAAGTAAATCACTCCTCAGCAAATGCAAAAGAACGGAAATAATAGCAAACAGTCTTTCAGACCACAAGGCAATCAAATTAGAACTCAGGATTAAGAAGCTAACTCAGAACCACACAACTTCATGGAAACTGAACAACTGGTTCCTGAATGTTGACTAGATAACAAAGAAATGAAGGCAGAAATAAAGATGTTCTTTGAAACCAACAAGAACAAAGACACAATGTATCAGAATCTCTGGGACACATTTAAAGCAGCATCTAGAGGGAAATTTACAGCAATAAATGCCCACCAGAGAAGTGAGGAACGATCTAAAATCGACACCCTATTGTCAAAATTGAAAGAGCTAGGGAGCAAGATCAAAAAAACTTAAAAGCGAGCAGAAGACAAGAAATAACTAAGATCAGAACAGAACTGAAGGAGACAGAGACACAAAAAAAAACCCTTCAAAAAAATTAATAAATCCAGGAGCTGTTTTTCGGAAAAGATCAACAAAATAGACAAACTGCTAGCCAGATTAATAAAAAAGAAAAGGGAGAAGAATCAAACAGATGCATTAAAAAATGATAAAGTGGACATCACCACCAATTCCACAGAAATACAAGCTATCATCAGAGATTACTACAAACAACTCTATGCACATAAAGTAGTAAACCTGGAAGAAATGGATAAATTCCTAGACACTTGCACCCTCCCAAGCCTAAACCAGGAAGAAGTTGAAACCTTGAACAGACTAATAACAAGGGCTGAAGTTGAGGCAGCAAAAACTTCCAGGTCCAGATGGATTCACAGCCAAATTCTACCAGATATACAAAGAAGAGCTGGTACCATTCCTTCCGAAACTATTCCAAACAATACATAAAGAAGGAATCCTTCCCAAATCATTTTATGAGATCAACATCATTCTGATACCAAAACCCAGCAGAGACTCAACAAGAAAAGAAAACTTCAGGCTAATATCCATGATGAACATAGATGCAAAAATCTTCAATAAAATACTGGCAAACTGATTACAACAGCACATCCAAAAGCTTCTCCATCACGATCTATTAGGCTTCATCCCGGCAATGCAAGCCTGGTTCAACATACACAAATAAATAAATGTAATCCACCACAAAGCAGAACCAAAGACAAAAACCACATGATTATCTCAATAGATGCAGAGAAGGCCTTCGAAAAAATTCAACAGCCCTTTATGCTAAACATTCTCAATAAACTAGGTATTGAAGGAACATATCTCAAAATAATAAAAGTTATTTACTGCAAACTTACAGCCAATATCATACTGAATGAGCAAAAACTGGAAGCATTCCCTTTGAAATCAGGTACTAGGCAAGGATGCCCTCTCTCACCACTCCTATTCAATATAGTATTGGAAGTTCTAGCCAGAGCAATTAGGCAAGAAAATAAATAAAGTGTATTCAATTAGGAAAGGAGGAAATCAAATTCTCTCTATTTGCAGATGACATGGTTGTATATTTAGAAGACCCTATCATTCAGCCCAAAATTTCCTGAAACTGATAAGCAACTTAGGTAAAGTCTCAGGATACAAAATCAATGTGCAGAAATCACAAGCATTTCTATACACCAATAACAGACTAACAGAGAGCCAAATCATGGGCAAATTCCCATTCACAATTGCTGCAAAGAGAATAAAATACCTAGGAATACAACTAACAAAGGATGTAAAGGACCTCTTCAAGGAGAACTACAAACCACTGCTCAAGGAAATAATAGAGGACATAAACAATAGAGAAACATTCTATGCTCATGGTTAGGAAGAATCAATATCATTAAAATGGCCATACTGCCCAAAGTAATTTATAGATTCAACACTATCCCCATCAAGCTACCAATGACCTTCTTCACAGAACTGGAAAAAAACACCTTAAACTTTATATAGAACCAAAAAAGAGGCCACATAGCCAAGACAATCCTAAGTAAAAAGAACAAAACTGGAAGCATCATGCTATCTGACTTCCAACTATACTACAAGGCTACTGTAATCAAAACAGCATGGTACTGGCATCCAAACAGAGATATAGACCAATGGAACAGAACAGAGGCCTTGGAGGCAACACCACAGGTCTACAACCATCTGATCTTTGACAAACCTGACAAAAACAAGCAATGGGGAAAGGATTCCCTATTTAATAAATAGTGTTGGGAAAACTGGCTAGCTATGTGTAGAAAGCAGAAACTGGACCCCTTCCTGACACCTTACACTAAAATTTCCTCCAGATGGATTAAAGACTTAAACATAAGACCTAACACCATAAAAACCCTAGAAGAAAACCTAGGCAAAACAATTCAGGAAATAGGCATAGGCAAGGAGGTAAGGACTTCATGACTAAACACCGAAAGCACTGGCAACAAAAGTCAAAATAGACAAATGGGAACTAATTAAATTCCAGAGCTTCTGTACGGCACAAGAAACAATCATTAGAGTGAACCAGCAACCAACAGAATGGGAAAAAATTTTTGCAATCTACCCATCTGACAAAGGGCTAATATCCAGAATCTATGAAGAACTAAAACAGATTTACAAGAAAAAAAAAATCCATTCAAAAGTGGGCGAAGGAAATGAACAGACACTTTCAAAAGAAGACATCTATGAGGTCAACAAACAGGAAAAAATTATCATCATCACTGCTTATTAGAGAAACGCAAATCAAAACTACATTGAGATACTATCTCATGCCAGTTAGAATGGCGATCATTAAAAAATCTGGAGATAATAGATGCTGGAGAGGATGTGGAGAAATAGGAACACTTTTACACTGTTGGTGGGAGTGAAAATTAGTTCAACCATTGTGGAAGACAGTGTGGCAATTCCTCAAGGACCTAGAAATAGGAATTCCATTTGATCCAGCAATCTCATTACTGGTTATATACCCAAAGGATTATAAATCGTTCTATTATAAAGACACATGCACACATATGTTCACTGTGGCACTGTTTACAATAGCAAAGACCTGTAACCAACCCAAATGCCCATTGATGATAGACTGAACAGGGAAAAGGTGGCACATATACACCATGGAATACTATGCAGCCATAAAAAAGGATGAGTTAGTGTCCTTTGTAGGGACATGGATGAATCTGGAAACCATCATTCTCAGGAAACTGACACAAGAACAGAAAATCAAACATTGCACTCATAGGCAGGTGTTGAACAATGAGAACACATGGACACAGGGAGGGAACATCACACACTGGGGTCTGTCGGGGGAGGGGCCAGGGGAGGCACAGCGGGGGGATGGGGAGGTTGGGGAGGGATAACTTGTGGAGAAATGCCTGATATAAGTGACAGGGGGAGGGAGGCAACAAACCATATTGTCATATATGTACCTATGCAACAATCCTACATGATCTGCACATGTACCCCAAAACCTAAAGTACAAAAAAAAAAAAAAAAAATGGAAGAGCCTGACACATAGTAGGAACTCAAGAAAAAAAAAGTGATTCATTGGTGTTTTTTTCCAAATTATCTCTAATTTGAATAGAAATTGCTTTAGACTAATGGATTTCTCTTATTCTTTCCTGAGAATGTTTTTGGATCAGCAAAATGATTACTGTTATAGTACATCTAAAGATCTCTGATATGATAGATGTCTAAGAGTAACTAGTCTGTGCACATTAAAATGTTAGAAAGGAAACAAAGCAAATAATTAAAGAAGGCTATTTCCTGAGAGGATCCATAGGGAAGAACTTTACTTTTCTCTCTACCTTTCTCTATGGTTTAAATTTTTTTTAAATCAATGAATATCATTTTGTTACTAAAATTTAAATCAATATTTTAACAGAACAAAATCTGCACTCCAAAAGTACTAACTTCTATATAATGAAAACTGAAGATCATAGACAAATCTCAAGTGTTGCATACATTGAATTTCAACCTTGGCTTTGTGATACCACAGAAGAATTTCAATTACAGGATGCTCTGTGTTGAGAAAGAAGGAGTATTAGAGACCATCTAATCCAAACCTCATCTAATAAATGAGTAACCTGAAACTCAAATACCATGGTCAGAAAATAATAAAAAATGTGGGTTCAATGCCTATGTATTATATTCTTTTATTAATTCACCAAGTAGATAGTGAGAGTCCACTGGCACTGTTCTATGCATGAGGGAGCCAATGAACAAGACAGAAGCAATTCCAGCCATTGTGAAATTGACTCTAATGAGCTCCATTGTTTAGATCGGTGACTTTGGACCTTTGAATCCTTGAAGATGCTGAATTATCAGTGACTCCCAAACTGTGGTGTTTCAGAAGTCCTATGGTTTAAATGTGCTTCTTTCCAAAATGCATGTGTTGGAAATTTAATCCCAATGCAACAATGTTGGGATGTGTTTAGGTGATGAAGGCTCTGCCCTCATGAAGGGCTAAATGCTCTTATAAGAAAAACTGCAGAGGTGGATTTGTCTTCTCTCCTCTTCTGTCATGGGAGGATATAGCATCCCTCCACTCCAGGGCACTCAGAATTGAAGGCATCATCTTGGAAGCAGAGAGACTGACCCCTAACCTGCCACTCTCTTGATATTGGACTTCCAGCTTCCAAAACTGTGAGAAAATAAATGTCTGGTTTTTCTGTTTTTTTTTTTGTTTGTTTGTTTTTTTTTGTTTTTTTTTTTTTTTTTAGGAATTATCCAGTGTCAAGTATTCTATTGTAGCAGCACACAGCAGATTAAGACAAGGGGTTACCTGGGGTAGCAGAGATCAAGGGAAGAAGAGTTAATAGGTAAAGCTCTTAAAACTCTCTTAAGCCGGAGCAATTTCTCTTTAGTTATTTTATATGTTAGAATTCTACCTAAATATTTAATTGCAGAATGGGTCCACCTCTTGAAAGAAGAGTTGAGATTGTCTGAACTGAAAGGTATGCATCAGAATCACAGTTGAAGAGCACAACCCACCCTCCATTCACTCTGACTCAGAAGACTGGATTGAAACCCAAGAATCTGCATTTTAAACAGTCCACAACTGAATCTGTTGAAGGCTAATAAAAGGTTCACTTTCTGAAAAACACTTTCTGAAAAATACAGGATGTCTGGTAATGAATTAGCATATAATTCTTTAATGAGCACAGCACATATTTGCAAATAAATACTTAATTTCCAGAAACACATTAATTTGGTTCATACTGATAAGTCATGGGGCATTTTTAGGAGGAGGAGTGAACTAATACCATGCTATGAGAGATAATCATAACTTTTAGAACATAGGGAAACTCTGCCCTAGTTCATCCCTACATAAACGAAGATATTCCTACAAAACTAAGTCAAATGAATAAATGTCCATGTGTGCCAAAATCTAAATTTGGCTCTAGCAAAACCTAGACTGGATTTAGTAATAATTATGAAACCATAGAGAAGTAATTTCAATATACCGAGAGAAATGAATGTGATTTGTAAAAATTCAATTGTGCCCAAGCTCCTTTGGGTGACAAATATTGCAATTTAGGGGACTGGAGTTCTCTGTAATTTTTACGGCTTTCTTATTGATTATAATAGTAATGTGTATTAGCTGAAGATAACTTAGGAATTACAAAAAAGTTTTGTTTTTTTTTTCAAAAACCAAATTACCTTTGGTCTCACAAATCAGCAGTAGCTTCTACTGCTATAAACACGTTGCTATATATTCTTCCCAAATTATATGCATATCTTTAAAAATAAAATTCAAGATATACGTTACTTTTTATTTAATTTTTCAGTGTCAAGTTTCAAAACAATTTTGTTAAATTATATATTCTTTGGAAAAATTAGAAAAAATAGCATAATACATATGGAAAATAAAATAGATCAAATCAAATAATCATATAAGTGCAGTTTTCACAGAGATATTATACTTCGATAATGCTTTATTTTAAAAGTCACCTTAGAGTAATATAACTTTTTTAAAAAAGTTAAGACTTTATTTTTTTAATAGAAAATATTTTACTTTAAGTTCTGGGATACATGTGCAGAATGTGCAGGTTTGTTACATAGGCATACATATGCCACGGTGGTTTGCTGCACCCATCCACTCGCCATCTTAGGTTTTAAGCCCCGCATGCATTAGGTATTTGTCCTAATGCTCTCCCTCCCCTTGCCCCCAATCACCTGAAAAAATGAAGTTAAGATTTTAGAAAGACATTTACTTTGATCTATAGCATTAACTTTCTGAAAAATCAAATTAGGAATTATTGAATTTTCAGGTTGTAAAAAAGAGCCATCATTTCTCTTTGTCACCAGAAAAATATGGTTCTTCAATTGTTGGCAAGCCTGTTATGGAAAATAACAGGGCTGCACAATAAATCAGTGTCAGTGGAAGTCATGAAAGAGGAAAAAAATGTTGAACACTGGCAGCACTGTGCTCAATCCAGAAAATAGAAATAATGCCTCTCTTCATCTACAACATTATTTTCTTTGACTTTCTAGTTGCATCTGGTATGAAAGGAAACTATTTATAACACAAAGATTATTTGTGCCATATTATCAAGTTAATATACAGCAAGGACAATGAATTTTCTTTCTTACTCAACCAATAATTTCAAAGGGTGTACTTAGCAGATAGTTACAGGCTTTAAGAAGAAAGGGGTGTCTGCTGTTAAATTAAAACTAATTGGAGAAAATAAGCTTATCTGTCATAAACCACAGATAATAATTATGGTAGAGCAAAATGTTTATTGTCACAATGTTTATATAATATTGCAATTAACAAAGGAATTATACGAAGCACAGTATATCATTTATCCTCATCACTTTTGTGCCAAAAGAGACAGACACAGTAGCCTCTTTATGCCACAGATAAAGAAGATGTTGAATATGTCCAGCAATTCAAGGCAAAATCTGAAATACAGGCCAGGTATCTTTAATTCCTGATTAATATTTCAGTTTTTACTTAAAGTAAGCTACTTCTGCATTTTTCAAAGGCTTTACAGAAATTTCTGAAATTGGCAAGAAGGGGATTATATTTAGAATTCTTATCTGCCCGTGTATATATTCCATCTGTGTTTAATAACAAAATCCCCTAAGATAGGAGCAAAAACATGCCGGTATTACACATGACCATGTAAGTTGTGACTAGTATGGTTATGAGCTGACAACTAGGCCTAGGCTGAGGATGACCCTGGTTTAGGGCCTGAGTTTATATTGCTAGAGTTATGGGTCATTGTTTGAACTCCTGTTGGTCTGATCCCTTTCTTTCTGTAGGGTGGCTAGCAGAGTGAGCACTTAGTACAGACATTCAAGTAGCCAAGGTAAATCAGTGATTTGATCATTCAATAAAGTTATCAGAAAGGTAAAATATACTCTCTGGGCCTGCTGACTGTTCCTTTACTCTAGTTAGCAAAGCCTGAGAAGAATAAGGAATGAGTAAGGACATTGGTCTAGAGAGTCATTCTGGCGACTTAAAGGAATGAGGTAAGCATTTGTTCCAATCTTCGATCATTTGAACTCTTGCAGATGGAGGTACTAGTTAAAGTTAACAGTGAGTTTTTAATGGCTGATGTTACCTTTGGGCTTGTTAGAGAATATCAAATTTATGATGTACAGTAGAGTGAAATCTTTCAAGGGGGTAGTTTGTAAGTACATAACATAGATGAAAATGCATCAAGTAAAACCTGCCTTGAGGAAAACTACATATGAAAACCTAATAAACACGTTTCAAAACGTTCAATACTGCCAAATTTGCCTCCCCCATTGAAACATACTGTGTTTCTCCCACCCTAACTGAACACTGCTAACTACTGCAAGCTGATTGCAACAGCACATCAAAAAGCTTATCCATCACGAACAAGTAGGCTTCATCCCAGGGATGCAAGGCTGATTGAACATACACAAGTCTATAAACGTAATTCACCACATAAACAGAGCCAAAGACAAAAACCACATGATTATCTCAATTGGTGCAGAGAAGGCCTTTGACAAAATTCAACAGTGCTTTATGCTAAAAAACCCTCAATAAACTAGGTATTGATGGAACGTATCTCAAAATAATAAAGCTATTTACAACAAACCAACAGTCAATATCATACTGAATGGGCAAAAACTGAAAGCATTCCCTTTGAAAGCTGGCACTAGGCAAGGATACCCTCTCTCACCACTCCTATTCAATATAGTATTGGAAGTTCTAGCCAGAGCAATCAGGCAAGAAAAAGAAATAAAGGGTATTCAGTTAGGAAAGGAGGAAGTCAAATTGTCTCTATTTGGAGATGACATCATCATAACATTTTTATTATTTTGTTATAAAATGTTTTATAAGAAAGAATTGCCAAACATAAAAATAAAAAGGAACCAGGCCTTTATGGGGTACCATAAAGAGAATCTGACCTAAATGTTAGAGGCTACTGTGAAATGTAAATTCAACAAATGTAAATTTGTCAGCATTTCATAACCCAGTTAAGATATAAATTCAATGAATACTCTGCTTGGGAAAGATGCATTGTGTTCTATTTTTCAAATTGTTCAGTTTACTGATTAAAATATTTTTACATGTACAAAAAGCAACTAATGTAATTTCTCTACTCTTCTATTTCATAAGCTGAAGTAAGTCCTTTCTTCCTTCACAGGGATGGTGGAAATAATCTTTAGGAAAAATGCTCTAAGTCAAAGTATAACTATTGATATTTGTATTTAATATTAGGATAATAATTCTTTTTAAAATTGCTTAATCATATACTTACTTGTGCTTTTACAACACTTTGATTCAGCAAATGATGCAAATGTAATCATTGTGCTTCTGATTAAGTCGGATGTATGCAAAATGAAAGTTGCTTATTTGATATCAACTGTCAATATGAGTTCACATTTAACTAGGTTGGAACCTATTTACAGTCTAAAATCTTTTCAAACTGACCTTTTCTTGTATTAAAAAGTTTTGGAGCTGTTAACAACTCCATATATATATAAAGAAACATAATTATCATTAACTAATACATAATTTGCAATTTCTCTCTCATTAATATTTGAGTAACTTTAAGTTCCTATTACTGGAAAAAAACAACTGAGAGAGAAGAAAACAATTGAGCAGGAGAATAAACATATTAAGTGTCTAGAAAGAAGAAAATGTTAAATTCACATAAATAATTAAGATAATGTCTTCTACTGAAAGTTCAGCTAACTTTCTATGGTTGAAAGAAAGATGGCTTTCAATAAAGATAGACATTGGAAATAGACCATATTTACAGAATGCCTAAAATGCAAATAAAAATAGGAAAACTGAGTTACCAATTCAGACATTTTTCAAACTCCTAATTAGTTGCATATGGATAGCTTGAGGGGCTGGGAGTCACATAAAAACATCCATTATAGAATCCAGATTCCCAATGTGTTGCATAATTTAAAAAGGTCATAAGTGGTAAACTTGTCTGAGTTAATTAGATCAACTCTAATATATAATGTAGCATCCCAGACAGACAATTCAAAAATAAAGAAATTTCTGGAATAATTCTAATGTAACATACCCTAGTGGTGTCAGATTGACCCAGGTTTCAGTATGGTCCTCAATATCATCTCCTCTGTTTCTTAATTACACAATTTAACCTCAGTGAACTTTACATTCTGCATTAGTACATGGGAGAAATTATTTACTACTTAAGTTTCTGTGGGTATTAAATTCACATGGTAGGTAAACAATAAATGTTTATAATATTCCCATAATTTTGTAGCTTTGTTTAGACTGCAAAAAGAGTATTAATGCTAATTAACCATGAACAAATAAGATCTGCAGATTTTCATAGAGTTATGAATTTTATAATATATACTGGATATAAATAGACACCTATTGTAGTTCACATTAGTTTAAATTGTAGTTGTATATGTACACTCTATTAAATGCCATACCTTCATTGAAATGTTCTTTCTTGTTGCCTAGACGATCCAGATCCACATGGAAATTTTATAACGGTCACTGTGGTTTTTTTTTTAATGATAAAGATGCATCTTTGTTTAACAAGAACTATAAACACAACCTTGTCCTAATAAGCAGGAACTTTTAAAGTTGGGGAAAAAATACAGCAGTAAGTAAAGTGCTTGTTTCATATCTGTTGAAGAAATGATCCGATTATTCTGTATGGGAAGAAAGTCAGGAATTGAAAGTAAAAAGCCAGACATCTAAATATATTTTCACTTGAAATATTTAGGACCATAAGTAGTACTCATATTCAAATAAACTAGAAATGTTAGCTGTTTGAACCACAGAAGTCATCATTTGCATGGGAAAATCAGAGACTGTGATTTAGGGGCACCACAGTTCAAATGCCAGTTTAGATATTTGTTAACTTCAATAAATTGCAACTTACCTGAGTCTCAGTTTTCTTACCCTTAAAGTGTGGACAATAATAGCTACCTAGAATCACAGCTGTTTCAGGATTCAGCTAGTATATGTGAAGTGTATTTTAAAGAATAAATGCTCACCAAAACGAAGTTATTATTATTACACAACCATTCCCTTTCATCAGTGGAGAAAGTTTCAGATGGATTACAACTGTTATAATCTTGTCACTAAGCATTCGTCAACTATCAGTGCAAAGGAAAATTCAACAGAACAAACCAGCCAACTGTTTTCAAGTGAAAGGAAAGGAAGGAAGAAACCATCCCAACAACTTGAACATAACATGCCCAGAAAGGAAAATGCAGGTCCCTTCAAAATAATCTCCCCTATGCTCCAGGTATTCAACAGTTTATCTAACAAAGTCTTACTATTCAAAAAAGTCTTACTATTCTGTGCTCCAGTTCTTTAAGACTTTGAGAAACGAACTCCCCAAAAGTTTAAGAAATAAATGGTTGTGTCCAAAATAATGAGATAATGTATCAGATATTGTACTAAGGGACTAGCAATCCAAGTTTTCCCAGACTGAGAAGTCCACATCTTGATAACTCTTTCAATCTCTCGATCTTGAGTAAACCAAGGCAGTCACCTTAAGCATAGGTCATAGGACATATTCCATGGTCATAGAATAGCAGCACTAGAAGGGACTGGGGAAACTACAGAGTCCACCTTTATTTCACAGATGGACAGCCAGATTCCAGGTATGAGCTAATGACATCCCCACAGGTGCAGAGCTAACCCTGAGGAGCATTTCAGGTGACACATGAACTCCACTATTCTAATTCCAGATTTGAAAATGGCATACAGGATGAAGAATGTTGTAGTAGAAAAAAAGCCTGGCTCATACCAGATTACCTGGGCTTCTATCCTATGACTGGAAGAGTGATTTGACCTTTAACCCGCAGTATTTTTGACTGAATATTGGTATTGTCAGCATTGAATGAGAGAGAGCAAATAAAATGCTGAGCTCAGTGCCCAGCACATAAAAAAAACATGAAATAAATATCTGTTGTTATTATTGGTAGTTTTCGCCTATTTCTCCTTTCTCTCCCCATTATTAATATATTATTATTATTATTTACTACTTAGAGCAAGGAGGCACAACCTAGTATAATAAGACGCTTCCTTGGATTTTCCCTAAAATCATGTGGACTTTAAGAACATCAATGAATAGTGTTTTCCAGTTGGAATTTTCTTAAAATAAGTCATTGAAATTATGTCATTCTGAGCTCAATGATTTATAGATCCTTTTTAAAAAGATGTCTCTTTGACTATGACAGATACATGCAAACTGCTTTAGTACTTCAGCTTCGGGGCACTCCACTGGGTTCTTCTAAAAGGCTCTTTTCAAAATGCTGGATTTTTACTACTATTCTCTACGTCCCGAGCCATTTTCTATAGAAGCCTAACTATTAAGAGCACTCACCAAAGGATCCTATCATAAAGAGGAAGTATATTTGAAATGATTGCATATTCAAATAATGCAGCAACAAGGTGTGCATAACAAAATGTAGATTGAGAAGTAATGCTTCGTAAATATAGCCAGTAATCAGAAGATTAGGCCTACTTTCTTTTTCTTCTTCTTTTTTTTTTTTTTGAGACAGTCTTGCTCTGCCATCTAGCACCCAGGCTGTAGTGCTGTGGTGGTGATCATAGCTCACTGCACCCTCGAACTTCTGAACTCAAGCAACCCTCCCACCTCAGCCTCCTGAGTAGATGGGAGTACAGGCATGTACCACTACACCTGGCTAATTTATTTATCTATTTTGTAGAGTAGACACCGGGTCTTCCTTTGTTGTCCAAGCTGGTCTCAAATTCCTAGGCTCAAGCGATCCTCCCACCTCAGCCTCCAAAGTGTTGGGATTACAGGCATGAGCCACCATGCCTTGCATAGCCCTGCTTTGGAATCCAAAAAAGAAAAATGCAGAAGTTCTCTTTTGTTCATTCCTCTTTTGTAGTTCAATATTTTCATCCGTTAAAAATGTAAGTCACTTTCATACTCAGGAATGTACAAAATGATAAGTTCAACAGAATTTTAGGAAACCAAAACAGTACAGGTGCCCCTGAAGATCAGCAGCACTCTTTCTTGGATATGTGTCAAATAGAGATGTGATTTGTGGAGCAAAGAACAGCATTTAACCCTTAATTTTATGGATACTTTAAGATATTTCACACTTTTCTGGTTTGACTTGCACCCTAGATTCTTTCATATTTGCCGTTTCTAAGCTTCTCAATGAAATGGCCTCCCAAAATAGAAAAACTCACAACTCTGGAGAAAATATCTAATTACAGCATGGATAGACCAGACTGAGAAACAGTTTGTGTGTAAGCACGGCAATTTTTAAAGGGAAAAAAACACTATTCCCAGAGCTTCCTAACTTTAGAAACAAGATTTCAGAATAATACACATCCAGTGAAACTTAATCTTCACTCTACACCTGAAAAATGTATATTTATATATTTGTGAATTTTACAATATCTCTCAAGGTAATTTTTTAAAAGAAACATAATGTAATCAGATACATTTTCCATTGTCAGAGCACAAATTGTCATCCTGTTAATTTCTGGATCATACATGAGGCCAGCTCATTGCAAAGACATTCTTATTACAAAAAAAAAAAGGAAAAGAAAAAAGAAGGAAGGTGAAAATGGTAGCCTAAGTGCTTACCAGTTTGTTATCTAGGTAAATATCAAGTTCACTGCCTGTTCCCCTTCATGCTCCTGGGTCTCAGTATAGAAATAGATATATATACCAGGGTATGACTCTGTAGGGTGTGTGTGTGTGTGTGTGTATGTGTGCGCACTCATGTGTGCATATGTGCATGTGTGTGAGGAGAGAAGGGCTAGGAAGGGAACCAGAGACCTAAGGAGTCAAATTAATTTGTTTATAGGTGAATAAGATCATTTCCCCTTCTCTTTCTATATCACAACATTATTGATCTCTCATAAGAATCAAGTAAACTAAAAATGTAGAAAATAAAGTCAGTATGTGAGTGTCTGATTGTTAAAGGATTAAACCATTTATATATTTTGATCTGTCATGTATAGAACATTTGGTGGGATACTCTGCATAATTGACATAAGATAGACAAGGTTCATATGTCATGTTTTAAAACAACTTCATGGAAATGTTATCTTTTTAAGATTGTATTTTTTAATCATTTTATGTATGATATAGAAAAATGGATTAAAACTGTATTACACACATACATATACATGCACATGTCACACATATGACATACAGAGAGGAAGCTTGTAGTATAATAAAATTGGTTTTGGCTTTGCAATAAACCAGAACTGGAAGTCTGGGAAACTTACCTAAACCATTTGTTTCTATTTTCTGTCCTGAAAACAGAAGATCGCAACACATGATGTATGTGTTTGCTATGCATACTCTATTAAGGGACATGATTGAACAAGTCCTCTGGAGTACTGCACTAGCTGTTTTCTCTGCATATAGTGCCTGCCTCCTCCATAACCTATCTACACTAAAACTACTTGGTTTTCTTGGACATGCCTAACTTTCTCTTGCCTACACAGTTTTGTTCATGCTGTTCCCTCTGGCTGGAAGACTCTCATCCCTTTCTCTTTGCACAACTAACTTGTACTCTATTTTTAAGACCAAGCTTGGATATTATTTTTGGTGACACCTTTGCTGACATCCCTAGACTATAGTGGCTACTTCATTTATGAGCTCACAAAGCACCCTAACTTCTGCTGTCATGACCTTGTTACCCTGTATTAAAATTGTCAGGTTTTAGTAGATGATAATCTCCTTAAAATAAGAATCCATATTGTTTAATATCATAGGTATGACTTTCAACAATGATCTTACAAAATAGTCAGTGCTGATGAGGGTACAATGAGATGAATATTTCCACATTTTTTGTACAAAAGAGAGGCTTCTGGCATAACATTAATAAACTTAGTGGGCACCCATACTGCTCAAGGCACTACACTAAGTGCTTTCATGCATTATCTCATTTAATCATCCCAATGCTTTTCAGGAGTAGGTACTACTAGTTTCCAAATTATTATACAGCTTAAGAAACAAAAACAGTTTAAAAGACTTGCACAAGGGTATGAAGTTTTAGGTGGTGAATAAGGAGATTAAATTTTATTTTTGCTCAACAACAATGCTCTACTATGCAAGTTTTCTGGGGAACAATTAAATTATTCACACCTCAATGGAATTGAATAAATGAGTGCATGGATACACACACACACACACACACACACACACACACACACACGTACGTGTGTGTGTGTGTGTATTAGAAACCATAACTCTTGGAACCAACCCAAATGCCCATCAATGATAGACTGGACAGGGAAAACATGGCACATATACACCATGGAATACTATGCAGCCATAAAAAATGATGAGTTTGTGTCCATTGTAGGGACATGGATGAATCTGGAAACCATCATTCTCAGCAAACTGACACAAGAACAGAAAATCAAACACTGCATGTTCTCACTCATAGGCAGGTGTTGAACAATGAGAACACATGGAAACAGGGAGGGGAGCATCACACACTGGGGTCTGTCGGGGGGCCAGGGGAGGCACAGTGAGGGGATGGGGAGGTTGAGGAGGGATAACTTGTGGAGAAATGCCTGATATAGGTGATGGGGAGGCAGGCACAAACCACATTGCCATGTATGTACCTATGCAACAATCTTGCATGTTCTTCACATGCACCCCAAAACCTAAAACGCAATACAACATATATTGAAAAAAAAAAAAAGAAACCATATCTCATATCCACTTTCCTTCACCTGCTCAGGTATCAATATTTTTCTAATAAGCATGTAATAGGGAATATTTTAATACTATTTCTAGCTTTTCTTTGCAGCCCTAGAAATAAAATGTCACCACTACTTCCTAGGGTTGTTTCCCTCTCTCTCAATTAAATTATGTCAAACTCACAGGGGTGAGTAGTGAAAGCAGCATGATATGTACTGTGTGCGCACTAGAATGCTTGCTCCTCAAGAGCATGGATTGCTTTATTTATCTTTGTATCTCCAGTTCCAGGCATGGTGCCTTCCCCACTGTAGACAAACAATCAAAACTGCAGGAATGGGTTATTAAACAGAAAATGAACTTGAGGTTACAGATTTCTAAAGCCTGTTTGAAAACTGTAAACTCCAATTACTCAATGAAATTGGAAAATAAAACGGATGATCTTCATCAAGATAATATCTATAGAAAAATATTCTGCGGGAGGTTATTTCATGTACTTTCTTAATGTGATGGTATTTGTGGATGTGAACAAAGTAGGTAAAACTGAACATTGAGTTGGATTCAACAATTATCAGATAAGTTACTAAATATGAGACCTTGTGATGGGACCTGATTATTTCATAATTAAGATTTTTTGTTATGATAACACGTCTTTTTAGTAACAGTAATTTGCATATCCGACCAGCAGAAAATAAAGCTTTGTCATATGTAAAGAGGGCAGAGTAATCTTACTAAAACTCAATTCTAATGAGGTCTATTTTCCTGCTAACACATCTAAAGGCTTCCTATTGTTGCTATGATTTAAACTGTGAACTTTTTCACGGTAGACTTGGTTTTTCAAGATTTTTCCCTCATCACTACTCCCTACACTACAATCACATTAAACTTCTCATCATTCTCCCCAAATATTATGCTTTTTATGCCTCCATTCACCAAATCTAGAATGTCCTTTCTCTGTCTAGTGACACCCCATTCAACTTTCAAGACAGATCAAATGTTCCTGAGGCTTCTGGCTCTTTGAGGCAGAGATAGCCAATCTGATCAGCACTGTGTGAGGGCTCCCAGCCAGACACCTGTCAATCTCAAGCTATGGTTTCTGCCTCTATCCAAACCACAAAATCCTCAGGTCCAGTGACAGCTTCCAACTTTTCTTTGTTCCCGTTAAACATAGCCCTATAAAAGTCTGTTTACTTCACCAGTGTATGGTTACTGCTTTGTACTATAAAATGTCTTCTTTGCATTTTCCTCCTAAATTACTCAATGAAAAGAATGATGGAAATAACAAACATTTAATTATGTTAGCAATTTATTTAATGTGCCAAATACTGGATTCAGTGCTGTATGGATAATGGTGGACAAGACAGATGTTCTTATCCTCATGGAAGCTGCACTCAGTGAGGAGAAACACAGCAAAGAAGTTACACAAGCAAAATAATGATAGCACGTGATAAGTGATATGATGGAAGAAATTCGGGTGTACGGTGGAGAATGGAGGGAGTGGTGAGGAAACAACATCAGAAGATTTGAGGGGAGGTCTTTATGAGCAGGAGAAATGTGAGCAGACAGCTGATTGAAAAATAGTCCAGGCCTGCGTTCATGCATAAGTAAGAGCCACTCAACTGTCCTGGGGCGGGGACAAGCTCAGTGTGATCCACAAAGAACAGAAGTCCAGTGGGCTGGAGTGGAGCGAACAGATGAATACTGACCATAGATAGAGGGGGTCAGAGTGACAGGGATTGGACAGTATCAGTCCCTGTCTACCAAAGTGTGTCGGTTTAGTCTAAATGCAGTGGAACCTACCTTTTAAGCCACCAATGATACAGCTGAAACTGCATGGCATTAAAGTTTGTGTTGTAAGACATTATTTACTTTTTTAATGATAAAAAATTCTGCATATCTCTCTGGACAAGACTTTCTCACTGGTTTAGTCTTTACTTCATTCTCCTCTCCACTGGGGGGCGCCAGAGATTGTCGCAAGCACGCAGCCTAGCCTTTCAAGTACATTTCTTGTGGCAATCTGCATTTCCCCAAGAGCTAATGTTTAAGATGGGAACACCAACAAGAGAGCATGAACAAATGAATAAATAAAAGGTTAAAACACAATCACCTCTGTGAAACAGTTCTGCGTTTGACGGCCTGCATATGAGACAAAGTAGGAATCACTATTTTTCTATAGAATCTATGCTATGCCATGCCTTTACATGAACAAATACATTAGGACTGACTAGTTTTATTTTAAGCAAATGTGACTATTCCAACAGAAGAAAGATTTGGAAAACAGACCTGAGAGGTATTTGGGAATAACCTGGTGTCCTGCTTATTAAAATGACCTTGACTATTGTCAGTTTCTGAGTGTTTACTCTGTACTGCCTAGCACTGTGTTAAGTGCAATCCAACTGTCTACCTATCTGTCTATCTATCTATCTATCTATATATATATAATCTCATTTAAGCCTTCATTAATTCTAGCTGATAGAGATGACCATTGTTTTCTTTACCGAAATTGGAAAACCTAGATTTCGGAACTTTAAGTGACTTGGCCAACATCTCAGACATATTATTGGTGGAGCTGGCATTGAAATGGAAGAATGCCTGACTCCAAAGCCCTCTACGCCAACCAGAACACCAAATTAAAGAGTTTTCCATAGACTTCAGTTCCAGTCTCAGCTCACTTTCTTGCAGTTTCAATTTCCTTGATGATAAAATGAATATTGCTCTCTCCTCAGGAGAAAAAAAGAGAATACAGGCCCAGTGAATTTGTCTTGCATCTCCAATGCCATGAAGATCATCAAAATGTTTTATCAAGTCCCAAGTGTCACACAAATGAAATGCATTTTTTTGGCAGGTGCCTGATTTTTGCCTTAAAAAGAAAGCCCTCTCCCAAAAATGAATTCCTTACAATTTCTATTTTTTTCCCTAAACTTGGGTGTGTTTAGCCCTCTTTTGCTGCTTGCTCCTAATTCCACACCAAATGTTCATTCATAGTATCTAATCCTTTCTCAGGTTTCTCGTAAGGCATTGGCAACAACAGAAGGTGGTAAAGCAGCAGCACAGGGATCATGTTTTTACCCAGTTCTGCCATCATCACACTGTGCAACTCAGGGCAAATCTCTTCTTCCAAACCCCAACTGTAAAGTGAACAAGTGAGCTAGTGAGTTAAAGGTTATTCCAAGTTTAAAAATACTAGGGTAGTGTGTAGCCTATGACTGAGATGAGAGGGAAGAGGACAGGAGCTAGATGACGATAGAGTTATCTTGCAGTTTTCCTTTAATTAAGTCCATTATGACACTCTTGAGCACAAGGTGACCAGTACCACGACAACAATTTCAGCAGATATTTTGGGTACATCAGGCACTATCCTAGGATCTGGTTCCAAAAATGTTAAACAAAACCAATATGATTCCTTCACTCTGTAGAACTTTACATCTCCACAGATCAAACATTGGAAATCTGAAACAGACATGTCAGCCACAGACACATTTTGGTTGACCGCCTTTTGTTTGTTTTAACATTTTAAAATTTTGTCCATGTTTAAAAATAATGGAAGATTTTAATCCAAAAGTTCTTGTTTCCAGCTTCTTTTGAAAAATCTGAATATTTGGCAATGCTGAGCTGGCATTTCCACATGGCAGGGAAATGTGGAGCTGAAAAGAAGCTGTCCTCACCCCACCCCAAGACCAGACCCACACTCTCCATCCACCCTGCCCACAGTCACACACTGTCATCGTGTCATAGGCAACCTATGTGCCCATTCTGCGTAGGCTTGGGTGTGTGTGACTCTCGGATTAGAAGCGGAGACAATAAAAAATTATTTCAATCGTGTTGATTATTACCAGGAGCTTTACGGGGAGCTGCCATGAACCAGAACAGAGAAACTTCCAGCAGTACTGCCTTCATCTCTGCCCGGTCCGGCCCCCACCTGCACGCGCAGGTGTCAAGGGCAACTAAGGTGCCTGGGAAAACTGGGGGCTGGGAGCCAGGGGACCTGGGCCAGCAAAGGTTCTCCCCACTCACTGTTACGCTACACTGAGCAAGTATTTTCCGTCTCTGCCTCAGTTCCTTCTGCAATAAAACAGAAAACAAAGTCTACCTCCTGGGATCCTGTAAAATTCCCATCCTTCTCTTGATCTCCCGTCAAAACCCCGAGGCAAGTCTTAATGGCAATCTTGCCTCTCCCCTCCTAAGACCTGCGGGCTCGGACCCGCCACCCACACGTCCACCACCTCGGTGGCGCTGGCCGCGTCTCTTCAGGGGACCCCGAGCACGGCCCGGGAAGCTGGTGCGCGCTCTGCACCCTGGCGGCTCCGGATCCAGCCCAGGCGCAGCGGGACCCCCGCCCGCAGCCCTCTCCTCCCGCCTCGCCCTCCCAGGGTCCTCGTCCAGGCTCCGCCGGCGGAAAACGGACCCCAGGCGACTGGCGTTCACCCAGGCTACTACCCAACCGAGTCTGGGGAGAGCGCCGAGTGCGGACGCCGGCTGGCAAGCAGCGCCCGCCTCCCTCCCAGGCCGGGGAGCCGCCCTCCCGGGGTAGCTGCGCGCGGGGCGGCGCTCGGACCCCTCGGCAGCCGCAGGTGCCCGCCCAGCGCAGCCCAGCCCGCCCCAGCCCAGCGCAGCCCAGCCCAGCCCTGCGCGCTCAGCTGCCGCCGCTCCGAGGCAGAAAGGTGCCTTTCCTTGCTCCTGCTCCTTGCTCCTTGCTCTGGAGTTCTCTTAGCACCTGCTCCCTGGGTGAAAGCATCGTTCCGAGCCTCAGGGGAGGAATGAAGGAAGAATCGAGACTAGGTGAGTGGTGATCTAGACTTAACAAATAATAATAAACCTGCATATTAAGGGTACTGATGGGAAGCTGGGAAGTTCAAGGAGAAGAGAAGACAAAGGCTACTGATCAAGGTAACTCACAAAACTAGATGCGGGCTGGGACCAATTCTAGCTATTTGACACTCCATCCAGGTTCCCCGGCCTGGCACTGACTCACGTGCAGACCCAGACAGACTTCAATAAATATTTGCTGGGTTGAGATAAGTGAGTGGTTTGAGATAAGCAAAAATTAGCTGCCTTTGATGGCTGATTTCATCTCCACCAGGACTTTTTTCCCCAGGACCGAAAAAATAAAATGTGGTGTATTCACACAACAGACAGCTATGCAGCACTTAAAAAGCTGAAGTTAGAGCTGTAGGGATCAGCACGCCTGTACCTAGATTTCAGAAGCATCACGGTAGATAGACACAGCAAGATGCAAAGTATATCCACTCTATTGTGCCATTTAGGTGACTTATTTTAAAACACTTGTCACGTTTGTAAAATTGTAGAACGGATACTGTAAAATGTATATCACATCCCTGATTGTGGCTGTCTTTGGAAAGTGTGAAAGGGAAGTCAACTGGACATTAGGATTAAGGTGTAAAAAATATTTCCCTGAAATTTTTTAAAAATGAAAATGATGATGTAAAGATGACAAAACATAAACAATTGTTAACTGAGCCAGTGTTATTCACTTGGGTGTTTTTATGTTTTTTTTTCTTTCTTGTATCTTTAAATATTTATGAATCTAAGAAGTTCTGTTTTTCAAATGCAAACAAAGTAAGTTGTGTCTATGCATATGCTGTGACAATGAAATCTAAAAAGTTCGGTCAAAAGTTGCAACTTTCTTACATCACCCCCTATGTTTTGCAATCCTGGAAGACCACACCTCTTCACCTAGGGAGGCTTGGTGGTTAGAGAAGCTTACCTGTTGACAACCCCCAAAAGTACAGGCTGAAGATGAAATGTTGGTATTAGGAAACTAGTCCCCAGTTAGTAATCTGTTCATCGGCCATGTCAAGGTAGACTCTGAAAACTCCCTGTGTCCCTGCAAGCCAAATTTCTCTTCCTTTTATGTTTCATATGCTTTGAATTTTCATTTTCATGGATGGTAGCTGTCTTCTTGACATCCCAAAATGATGCTCAAGTAACACTGCAGATTTAGTGTCAGGAGATCAGGAAGTGCATGGGGTTTGGTGAAAGAGACCTACAGCTCTACTGGGTGGGCTCTGTTCAGCAGAGTGCAAAGGATATGTCTCCATTTTCCTGCCAGGGAAAGGTTGATTTCTTTCTAGATGTGAAAAAAAAAATCTAATTTGGTTATCCACATGGGAGAGAAAATGAAAAATAATTTTAAACTGGATTGTGTATGTTAGGTGCAATGAAGAAGATACTAAACCACCACCCAGTAGTTCCATCTGCTTCCCCCTTCCCCAGACATACACAAAAATGGTTCCCTGTTTGCATATTATCTTCCCACTAAAAATCACTGGGTCTGTGGTGAACAAAATTGTCTGCGCATCAGAATGGAACTCTGAAACATGGAAAATTGCTATAATATTCCTTCCTCTTTTTCTTTCTGATTTGACAACTTGCAAGGTCAGTGCTTGGTACATCTTATGTTGCAGGATGATGGGCTACTTGAGAAAAAGCTGAGGTGTGAAGAATGACATAAGAATGACAGGACTGGGGTGCAGTGTGAAAACTACATGCACTCAGGTTTTAAGCACAAAATAAAAGAGAATGTAGTCGCTGCCTGCAGTTAACAACTGCAATTCCTTAAAATTAATGTTCCCTTTAGGACCCTTCATCTGTTTCTAGTGCCATCAATGGTTCAGTCCTTATACTATCTCTCATTTGGATTTTAAATGCCATAATAAAGCACAAAGGACACCTCCATTTGCTTCTCCCTAACTTACAATAAAACACTCACAATAAAAAGTGCATCCCACTTACTTCTCAACTTTCTTGTCCACTGGAGTTAAACGCCTTTTAATTTTTTTTATCTTGGAGAAATGGTTGATTTCTATCTTCCTGGATCCTAATAATTCCACTGAGCTTTCTTCAGCCACCTGCGACCACCTGCCCCTGCTCACTCCCTCTCCCATACCATTTAATTGGTTGCTTCCTAATTGCTGACTTTCTTTACTCTCTACTAATGATTCTTGTTAAAGCCCATAAGGTACTTTGCCAGCAGTTGGCTTTTAATATGAAAAATAGCATTTCCTTAAAGAATCTGCCTTAAAAAGAAGGCTTTACTTACATTTTCCTAATGGAAAAATGAGCTTTTCTTCTACACTTGGTTAAGGGTTTCCTAAGTTCTTTTTCAATAACTCATTCTTAACACTTTCTTCAATTCTGCCTGTAATCGATATTCCCTTCACATGTAAAGAGCTCAGGAGGAAATCAACTATTTAAAAAAAGACACAATAAGGAAATTCTGCTACTCTTAGAATTAGCAAGAGCTAACATTCATTCTTCCCATATTAAATGCCAGGCATTGCACCAGTTACCTTACATGCATTGTCTCATTGTCTGTATCCATGACCATACTTGTGCTAAGCATAGAATTTCCTTAAGCCAGATAGCTGAGCAGAATTTTAAAATATTATTTTGTACAAAATCTAGACCTTTGCCCATTTTTCGGGTACATCTGAAGATCTGGGCCCATGTTTCCACGTGGTGACAATCTGTTTGATCTGAGAGCCATTACTTTGTTTGGACGGAGCCAATGTCATCATTGTCTGCTCAATGTGCTAATGTTAAATGTCCGGTCTGGCTCACTCATTTGCATTATCTGCCAGGCTCCTATAAGGATCCCAACTTGTCACTCCTGAGATAGACACTGTTATTTCCCCCATTCTAGAGCGGAGAGGTTAAGAGACTGGGCCAAAGGCATTATCGGTGTCAGTTTTAGGACTGGAACACAGGATGCTGCCTCTCTTTACCATTATGTTTTAAAGTGGAGCAAAGCCATAAATACTTTTTTCAGGATTTTTTCTTGTTCACACATATCATTTAATTTGAGCCTCTTTAAATTTAATTTAAATTTAATTTGAGCCTCTTTAAATAGAGCGGCTAACAGTTTTGAGCACTTATGCTATGAAACTGCTTTATGTATTGAGTTAAATGTATGTATGTCATACATTTATGTAATACATAGTTCAATAGATAGTTATATATATGAATGTATATAACATACTTAAATATGATATAACAAAGTTATACATACATGTGTATTATTTAAATTAATATATAATAAGTGTATGCATATTATACATTTATGTAACTCAATGTATAGAGTTATATGTGCATAAATACAACACAAAGAGTTATATATGTGCATATTATACATTTAACTTAATATAAAAGAGTTAAATGTATGTCTGTCATGTTCAACTCTCCATTGAGGAAAGGACCATTATCTTTTCCAAGTTCAGAAGAAGGAAAAAGAGAAACATATTGAAATTCAGCCATTTGCTGATATAGTGAAGTCCAGCCCAGACCTTTCTTCTTTTATGTTGTAGTACCTCCCAGGGCATGCAGAAAAAGACAGCTAATGCATCTCTATCACTAAAAAATAAAGTTTTGTTGTTGATCACCCAATAACAAGAAGAAAGTATAAAATCAGTATATTTTCTCAACAATATTTTTATTTTGTAGTTGTTGAATAAAGCATTGCTGACTTAATTTTTAACTTTTCTACCTATTTTGAAAAATATTTTGCTTTCCTCCCACTTTATAAGTCTAGGTCTGCTACTGATGAGCCATGCGGTGTGTTCTTCTGTGGCTTGAGGTTTTTATTCTGAAATCATGGTATTCAAACACAAAAGTTTTCACTACAGTGATACAGATGAAGTTAATGTTTTGGCCACAGTCAGTACTCAGGGTGCCTAGAGTATACCATATTATTAAGATACTATTTCTTTTCCTATCCTAGATATCCCACTAAGGCTTCAGGACATGCTTTGAGCAAAGATGGGTGTTTCTGCCAGGATAATGTAACTTGAGGATCCAGGTCTAGGCAGATTCAACCATGGGAGCCAACACTTCAAGCAAACCACCAGTGTTTGATGAAAATGAAGAGGGTAAGAAATGTGAGATAATGGCATATAAAAAATAGAATTTTGCAAAATTCAAGTACACGCTGCTAATTTCATAAGGAAGGCATAATCATGGTCTGTAAGATCTTGAAGGAAAAAGGCAGAGCTGCGTGATTAAGCCTGAGGACTTGGTAGGCTCATAGCTAGGTTTTACCTTCCCCTTTCCACGGGACCTTTGGCAGCTTTCCTAATCTCCACTATACCAATGTCCTTTGTCCAAAAGGAGCTGCGGTTGGACATGTGGTAGATAGTCAAATGATTTGTTTGTCCTCTGTGCTGTGCCTTGGCAGTTGAAGTTACCCCTATTGCTCATTGTTATCGAAAATATATTATCAAAATATACATGAATGATAAGCAGTGCTCATAATATCATAGAATGAAGCTGCTCCTTCTGAATGTCCAATTGCCAAGCTTTTGCGTACTGGACGAATCCCATAATGCTATGTCATAGAAAAAAGAATCAGTTTTATTTGAGGAAAGGGAAAGTTTCCAGGCCAGATTCAGCAAGACAAGAGTAAAGGCATGAGTCCTCCTTCTCCCATCAGTGAGGCACGCTGGGACTGGGCAACGCCTCCTCGTGTCACCCTTCCTTTCTATATGTAAGTGTGAACAGCATTGGCGGATGCAGGTGGCAGCTGTTTATAGGTTGTCTGAGGGAAAAAATGCCCCAGGTCCCAAGTAGTAAGCCGCCCAGACCTCTCTGAGAGGGAGCTCTTACGAGTAATTCCCAGAGAGCTCTGCTATTGGAACAGGGAGGAAAAGAATGTACTGAAATTGAGGAAATCTGACATCAGTCCTACTACCAGTTCCTTGTTAGGCTCAAGCAGTTTATTTACTGACTCTATCTTCAATTTCGTTATCAGTAAAGTGAGACGATAGGTGAGCTCCAACTCAAGAAGTTTATCATTTTGAGATCCTGAAGCTACTTTGTGAATTCTGAAGAAGTTTCTAAATCATCAAGGAAAGTTCATTGTGTTAGAATGCAAGTTTAATTGCTGAAATGGAAACTACAAATAACAGTGGCTTAAGCCAAATGGACATGTTTTTCTTTCTCATGTGACAATCTAGGCATAAGTAATCCAGGTGACGTGTGGTTCCAGCCAGTTAGGGACTCTGATGCCAACTAGCTTGCCTTTTTCCTTCTCTTCCCATTTCTAGAGTGGTACCCTCAGAGTGGCTAACCCACCACACCAAGTTCCAGCCAGTGACAAAGGTGAAAGTAGGGGAGGTTATGCCCACTTCTTTTAAGGATGCTCTGGCTTGTCACATTTGTTCACTTGCACTTACCTAGATACGAGGAAATTGTATGTAGGTAAGTGCAAATGAACAAAAGGGAAATAAATTTAGTTTGTTATCTTGGGTGGCCATGAAACTTCCAAAAATAAGGAGTTCTGTTTTATTACCCAAAAAAGGAGAATTAGCAGATTGTCATGACTGGGGACAACTATGTCTGCTGTAGTTTGGGTAAACAATCTTAGTTTTGAATCTTTGGATGGAAATTCTTTTAAAAACAAAATATATGGCTGATCAGGTTGCCTTGTTTCAAGCTATTCACTATCAGTTTGAAGGCCCATCCTTACTATTTCTACAAAATAGTTCCTAGGAACTTTGAAATTATATAGCTAGAAAGGGGTCTTAAGAAAACTTCTCATTGCTATTTTTGTTGCCTTGCTTTAATTTATCAAATAGTAAAAGCAAAGATCTAGAGACTAGTGATATTACTTGATTTTTCTGTCTTTAAAATGGAAAGACAAGTAGGCTTGCTTTTCATTGATTTGGTTTACTCTGCTTCCTGTGGACTCAGAGTTAATGTTGTACATGAGGCTGGTCGTCAGAGAATGGAGTGGAAAAGAAAGGCCAGCTGCATGCTTTTAACTTGCTAGGGCTATGTGTCATTTGAAGATATTAGGATAGCATTATAATGAGAAAACACAGAAATGCCTAACTCTTCCCTGATTCAGCCAGGCTTTCTTCTTGTGGGGTGTGCAAGAAAGCTACATATCTAAAGGATTGTAATAACTGGGAAATAAGGGACCCCCTTTTAGTTACCTTAAGGGACTCTAGGAAAACTAGGTTGGAGGAGTTCAGCTTAGGCACCAAATAAGTCTTTCTTAACACCCTCTAGGTTGCCACCTTTTTGTTGCCCGGCTTCTCAGTCCAATTAGATGAATGCAGCACCCATAAAGGGAAGATCTGAGCATAGCAACAAGTCTGTACTTCCCAGAGGTGCCCAGAGGTGCTAGGCTCTCTGTCTGTTTATGCACACAGTTGTAAGGCAAAGTAGGAGGGCAAGTCCACCTACTATAAACTCGTCACTCTCCAGACATGAGGAATAGAAGAGGAAACAAGATGGTCCTTGCTCTGTCTTTGTGAAGCCCATGTTCTGATGGTGGAAGGGTGACAATAAACAAGTAAATAACACATAAACCAGATAACTTCACAGTGCCTTAAAGTGTCACCAAGGAAATGACTTTTAGTGATCTTACAGAGAGTGATAGTGATGGTGGGAGGCCACTTTAGATAGGGTAGTTGGGGTTGTCCTTTCTAAGAAGGTGACATTTAGGCTGAAGCCTGAAAGATGAGAGGAAGCCAGCTATGAAATTACATGAAAAGAATAGTTCAAGGACAGAAAAAACAAGTCCAAAATCCAAATAATGACAAAATTGGGATTGAATAGTTGCCTATACCTTAACATTCTCTCATGAGCATGAGTTTGTCAAAGAGACTGTATTTATTGCCATATTAACTTATTTGATTAAAAGATCATTGAGTTTTGAGAGAAAAAGGATGCCATTCTAGGAAATTTACTTTTCTTTAAAATTCAGTACATTTCATAAAGTTCATTTGTCTCTTTGCATAAATCTGAATTGAGCACAAGGTAAAATTCTATCTGATTGCTGTGAAGCACTGAAGCTTCTGACCAGGAAAAAAACAACCAAAAAGCACTGACTAATCAAAGAACATTAATGCCTATGTCATTTTTATATCCATATTTTTATATATATAATCAAACTGGGCCAGAACAAAGGGCACTAAAATGAGCCAACTTAATTATTTTAAAAATACTGCTGAAAATAATCCAATATGTGATTTTAAAAGTGTTTAATATTTTCTTCAAACTGTTTAATATTTTCAATATATTTTCTCAAAGTAGTATTATAAAAATTCTATCTCATGGAAAAAGTGTTTTTGTTCACTTTGAAGGTGATTAACGAACAAGTTAAGATGCTATTGGATGTCCCTTGAGATAAGCTATTCTTGCAAGAATTCATCCTGACACTTGTATTTCACGTTGTTACATCTGATATCTGATCTTGAACACATCATTTTTTAGTTATTTATGTTCATCTTTATTCCGTGAAAACAAAGTGTAAGATTTACAGACTGGGTGTGGTGGCTCACACCTGTAATCCTAACACTTTTGGAGGCCAAGGCAGGTGGATCACGAGGTCAAGAGATTGAGACCATCATGGCCAACATGGTGAAACCCTGTCTCTACTAAAATACCAAAAAATTAGCTGGGTCTGTAGTGTGCACCTGTAATCCCAGCTACTTGGGAAGCTGAGGCAGGAAAATCACTTGAACTTGGGAGGCAGAGCTTGCAGTGAGCTGAGATGGTGCCACTGTACTTCAACCTGGCAATAGAGTGAGACTCCATCTCAAAAAAAAAAAAAAAGACTTTTATTGGATTACTATAAGATATCTTTCATAAATAAGATCTCAAATCATACTCTTGCTTTGTTTTGTGGTTTTAGCTCTTATATTTTAGGGCAAATCTAAGTCCTAATTACTTTTTTCATTATTGTGGTAAAATATGTATAATAAAATTTACCAGTTAATCATTTAAAAATATATAGTTTATGACATTAAGTACGTTCACATTATCATGCAACCATTATCACTACCCATCTTCAGAACATTTCTATCTTCTCAACTGAAACTCTGTATCCCTGAAACAATAACATCTCCATTCCATCCCCTCCCCAGTCCATGTTAACAACCATTTTACTTTATGTCTCTATGAATTTAACTACTCTATTTACCTCATATAAATGGAACATATAATATTTGTTCTTTTGTGTCTGCCTTATTTCATTTAGCATATATTTTCAAGGTTCATCCATGTTATAGCATGTGTCAAGATTCTCTAAGGTTGAGTCATATTCCATTGTATGGATATACCACATTTTGTTTATCTTTTCATTAGTTGACATTGATTGTCTTCACCATTTGATTTTTGTGAATAAGTCTGCTATAAACATTGGTGTACAAATATCTGTTCAAGTCACTGTTTTCAATTATTTTAGGTATACACCTAGAAGTAGAATCACTGGATTATATAATTCCTTGTTTAACTCTTCAAGGAACCATCATACTGTCTTCTGCCTAATTATGTTTTGTGTTTTAGTAATGGGATACAGCCTGGCATGATGGGCTAGAGTATTGGAAAGGCATACACAGGTTCAAATCTCAACTATGCCACATGCCAGTAATCTACGTGTTTCTATGAGAAGAGTCAAAGGGGATATAGCCTGGTCAACCATTATCAGACACTAGAGTCAATTTGACTAATCATAAGATGTTCTTAGGAAACTTGAGATACCGTGAGAAAAGTCTCCAAACCTAAATAATTACTAATGAATTAATTGAGGAGGTGAATTTCTGTTGTGAGAGTTATTTAACGTTTGTAAAGTCTCAGTTTATTTATATGTAAAATGTAGGTAATAATTGGTCAAACTTCATTTGGTCTTTGTGAAGATTGAATAAATAATGCAAGTAAAACACTTAGCAAAGTATTGCACATAAAGTAACCACCCAATTAATGCTAATTAAGTGTTATTTACTAACATCAGAGTTTCCTAGTGTGAACTCTTCAAAGTACTTTAATTTCTGAGAGAAGCAAAATTGATTAAATGCAGTTCTGGCAATGCCATGCTTGATTAGGCCTACTCATGATTCTATTGATTGGATTAACAGAATGGCAGATTTTATGGATTCTGGGAAAACCTATATAAAAACACTTTAAAAGAAGCTCAGTTATTGACTGCACAAAAACATAATCTCATCTGATATCTTTTTTACACCCGCTGAGGTTATTGTATTTTTGTTTAAGGCAAAATCAAGAACTAATTGGGATGAAAATAACTGAAGTTTACTTTTTCTGATTTAAGTCTAAAACTGACTAATAAGTAATCTCATTTGATCAACAGATGCAGTGAAAACTGTTCCCCATTCCCAACTACCATGTGGATATTCTGAGAAATAATTAATGATGCAGAAAAACATTTTTTTGTTTTCTGAAATAAAAGAATAGGTGTGCAAGTAATATTTGTTTTTAATGCTTACAACCATCTTTTTTTAGTTTACTTTATTTTCTCTATCTGAACGCACTAGGTTTTTTTGGTTGGTTGGTATGGTTTTCTTGCTTTGTTTTATTTTAAACAATGAACATTTTAAAAGTCCAATATTGAGGTTTTCAGGTTGATTTAGAAAAAAGCAATCTTTACAGGAGAAAGTGGACTTGTTTATAATTCAGAGTCTAGGCAACAAGGGAAAATCTTGCAGTCATTATGAGTAACATATGTAACCAAGTTCATATGAAGAATGTAAAGGTGATAAAGTTGGCTTAGTTAAATCAAGAGACAGCCTTCTTCTAGAGTATTATGCTAAGAAAATTTGGACTTAGTTTAAAAACTGCTCCAAAAAGTTCATCAATGCCCTGAGTTTTGCAGAGAAAACTCAATTATTGCATTATTCTTTGGACTTGCTGAAAACTCAGTGTTCTACTTTTATTTGGCAACACTCTTCTCCTAGGATATGTGGCTGTTTCGTTTTCCAGCATCTTCAGTGACAGAGGCAATGGGATCCTTTAAAATGTTGGGCCAAGAAAATTGGCCACAGCTTTGCAATCCAAAAGAAATAGGAGGTTGCTAAATTGATTTCAGCTATGAAGGACATTGAAATTTTCTTTTGTTATTTTAATATCTATGCATGGCCTATTTGTACTCAGTTGGATAGGCAAATGAATTTCTGACTTTCCCTTATCAGCCTTGAGTAATGTTGTCTTATATTTATTATTTTGCATTAGAATGGTTGCAAAAGTTAAAGAAAAATTTCTCTAGCAAGAATTGGCTTCTTAAAAAATTAAGTCATCTTGGACAACCTAACATTTAGTAAAGGCATTTGTCATAAATAACCTCAAGTCCAATTTATGGCAACGGTTTTCATTTGTAAGGGCTTTATTTCTCCACACAAAGGGATTGGAGAAACAAACTAGAAAGCCAAGAAAACAGACCACAAACACTGAGCTAGTGATTCCAACTGGAGTGTTCTCTGAGCAGTGAATTATGAATACTTGTTTAGGAGAATCAACTCAAATAAATTTAGCAAAGCTACATCCTACCTTTAGAATTTCCAGTGTTTGTCAGTATATTAAAGTCTCTGAAATGACCTATAATATTGAAATCTCTGTCTTCTGATATTTTAAATATTTATTTCAAAATGAAATAATTTTTATGAAAAACCTTTTAGTTCCGTATGGCTCATAATATTCTGTGGGTCCCGGTTTGGGAAATGAAAGGTTGTAATCATAGCTACTCTTTTTCTGTTGGAAACATCTTTCCATTGATGTTTCTTGCCAGTTTAAATGCCACAAATTTTTATATGTAAAATATTTGTAATATGATTTACATGTAAAAATGTAATTTTCCTATTATATAATCAAAAACGGTTATGCTCCTCTGTGAGTTTTCCTTATAAGTTTTTATGTGGCACAATTTATATTTATTTGGTTTAATGAGTAAAACACAAGATAGCTCAGTTCAATTCTGGGATGTTGGATATTTCTAATTAAAGCATGAGTTGGATTTGATGAAAATTCACTGCTTTTTAAAATTTTTTTTAATATCAAGAACGTGTTAAAGAGGGTCTTCTGAACAAATTCTGTTGAAGTAGTTGCTGATTATTAAATAACTTTCATGTTACACTAACTTTTTATACTACCCAAAGTTATAGACATTTAAAGTTTTCATTTTGCAACTACCTAGGTTGAAAAATTAAATCTGTAAGCCAGTTTCATTGTTCAGACAATTTGGCTATCACTTCAAGCCTACCGTCTTCAGCGAAAATGGGAGTGAAGGCCTTCAGGGGAGCTGACTTCTGCTGGATGGCCTTGCAAATGTCAACTCAGTTAGAGTGACCAGTGTTAGCCCTTAATTCACAAACTTGGATCCCATGAAATATACAGGGATTTCTGCTATGCATTGCTATGTGACCATTCAAGGAAGGTTCATTTGGAAGCACAGACATTAAAAAGCCAATTATGGAATAATATTCTTGTTAAAACAGGACATTGCCAAAAAGGACTAGAAAACTTATGGCTATAGATTTTGAATCCAATATCCTTGCATAGACTTTTCTGTTTTCTCCTAAACTATGTCTTCTTTCCTTTCTGGAGGCATGTTTATAGTAAAATAAATAAAATTAACCTTGTTTTATACTTTAGTAACATATACCGTTGGTTATTTAGGAGAATGACTTAAAGCAGGAGTTGGCAACTTTTTCTGTGATGGGCTAGATACTAAATATTTTATACTTTCCAAGTAATACAGTCTCTGTCACAACTACTCAATTCTGCTATTGTAGCATAAAAGCAGCCTTAGACAATGCAGAAACAAATAAATATGGCTTTGTTCCAATAAAACTTTATTTATGGACACTGAAATGTCAATTTCAAAAACATTTTCCACTTATGATTAAATATCATTCTTTTGATTTTTTCCAATCGCTAAAAAGTATAAAAATCGGCCAGCAGCGGTGGCTCACGTCTGTAATCCCAGCACTTTGAAAGGCCAAGGCAGGTGGATCACCTGAGGTCGGGAGCTCAAGATCAGCCTGACTAACACTGAGAAACCCCGTCTCTACTAAAAATGCAAAATTAGCCAGGCCTAGTGGTGCATGCCTGTAATCCCAGCTACTTGGGAGTATGAAGCAGGAGAATCGCTTGAACCCAGGAGGTTGCAGTGAGCCAAGACCATTGCACTTCAGCCTGGGCAACAAGAGAAAAACTCCATCTCCGAAAAAGGTGTAAAAACAATTCTTAGTTTATGAGCCATGCAAAAATAGATGGTGGGTTAGATCTGGCCCACAGGCCATATTGTGCTGACTCCTGCTCTGAACATTTGCATACATTTCTTCACATGCTCTAGGAGATTTCTGATATCCACTCATAATCCTCTTGTCTTACACCGAGACTAGAATCTGCTCTTTGCAGATGCTAAATAAATTGACTCTTCACTGACTGTCATTCGGTTGATCAGTGTGAGCCAGTGGAATTACTTAGGCCAATAAATCTAGTATTTTGGAGAGTAAAATATGCTATTTTTGTAAGATATATTATTTAATGGCCACACAACCTAAGTTCAATTAAATGGTTACAACCTGCAATGCATTTGAAATATGACTAGGCAGAATTTGCTTCCTACTAATGACAGTTATTTGATTGAGGAATATCCAACAGTTGATGTTAATCCCCCCATCCTGCCCCACTGTTCTACTTTGTAATTCATTTGAAAGAAATTGTCAATGTATTTCTGACTTCTGAGCAAATGCATGAAGTGGGGTCCAGCAACAGGAAAAGAAGCTTTTGCTGCCCGTTGCTTGGTTTTGGCACCAGGGATAGATGTCAATAAATCCCAGACTTCCTGGGGCACCGTATTTCAAAAAGGGAAGTGCTGACAGTGCAAACAGCTGCCATCAATTGGCCTTGGAGGCTGCTTCCTTGGAGAAGTTCCAATTATGTTCTTAAAGGACCCACCAAGCTCTTCAAGTGTTAGCAGCAACCATTTGCTGCCAACCATTTGGAATAATGAAGGGCTAGTGAGCCAATTAAGTGACTTTTTTTTTTTTCAGTGGATCCCAAGAGATAGGCTCTAGAGCTGACCTTCAACTTTAACTAATGTCATGGTCTAAGTTACAGACTAAATCACTGGTCCCAGTCACTCTCGGAGGACAAGTACCAACTACGACAAAGCTTTTCTTAGTCTCCCATGGATGAGAAAAATTAGGACAATGTATAAGTAGCCCACCAACTTATGAAAGCTATTAAAAATTTAATTTTAAGATTATATCATTTCTTGTATGTTTGTGTGCTTAGTATTTACACATAGTTTTTATGAGAACAAAAAGATTGGCCATGTAAAGCACTAAGCTAGTGACTGGCACATAGTAATTGCTCAATAAATGTTAGCTGTTATTGCTGTCATTATATAACCATCATAGTTTCCAATGCCTTTACTTGGCAAATAAAAAACAAAAGTCACCCGACATAGATTTCCCTTTTCTTCCCTAGTTTTTTGGGAAGTGGGAGGCAGAGATGGAATTTTCTGATCCGTGAAACCCCAATTTATAGTTGCAATTTTCCATAAGTGCTATGTTGAAAACTTATTTAAGTTGCTGGGATGAAAAAAATTAAAAGTGGCCTATTGTGTCAGGCACGGTGGCTCATACCTGTAATCCCAGCACTTTGGGAGGCTAAGGCGGGAGGATCACCTGAGGTCAGGAGTTCAAGACCAGCCTGGCCAACATGTGAAACCCTGTCTCTACTAAATATACAAAAATTAGTCTGGGGTGGTGGTCGACACCTGTAATCTCACCTACTCAGGAGATTACCTGGGAGGCAGAGGGTTCAAGGGATTCTTGATCTTAGCATGAGCCAAGATCATGCCACTGCACTCCAGCCTGGGCAGCAAAGCGAGACTCTGTCTCGAAAAAAAAAAATAGTGGCCGATTGTAAATATGACAATCATATCCATTTCAGTGTGGCAGTGAACATGGAAAGCTGAGAGTTTATTCAACATTTATTTTCAATATAAAATAATTAGGTGTTACTGATGGCTTGAATGTGGGATGAGCTGGAAATAACAAAATCGAGGATAAATCCTGGGTTTTTCCTTGAGTAGTTATGTGGATGGCTGTGGCATTTTACTAAGATGGAGAAGCGTGGAAGTGGAGGACCTGTTCACATGCAGTCTAGAGTTCAATTTGGATGCATACAATGATTATGGGATAGCTAAATTATGGTGCCAAATAGGAGCTGGAATTGAGTATTCAGTAATGAGTGGGAAAATCTGGGATGGAGACAGAAAGATGTGGGTATTAATTTTATTGGGATGGCTGTGCCTACTCTGAGAGAGAGTATGGAGACAAAGGAGAAGAGGAATCCTAATATTTAGAAATCAGGCAGAGGAAAGCAATCTAGCTGTGGAAAGTGGAGGAAAGAGATAGTTGATCATCCAGTTCAGCGCTACTCTTGTTGTAGTTCACTTATGTTGAATGCTCCTGTGTGGCTGAGTAGGTGAGAAAAATCTATGAAAGTAGGCAACGTGAAGGATGTTGGTATTCACAAAAGCAGTTTAGTGGAGTGTGGAGGCATGAGCCAGACTGTAGTGAGTTAGTGTTGGGAAAAGCAGCAAAGGAGAAAGGACTGACAGAGTGCCTACATAAATTGCTTATGAGTAACACATAAACAAGGAACAACAAACTGTGGAAGGCCGCAGGAGGCCTCTGAGGAGGAAGGCCTCTCCATGCCTCATGTTCTGGTGCAGGGTGTCCTAGGCTCTGTTACCATAAACACTGTGCTCAAGGATGTAAAACCTTTCGTAGCATTATGACGTAGCCAGACTTGTAGGCTCCTTGAAAGGCCCACATTCTGTCAGCTACACATAGGTAATTGGCTAAAGATAACCACATGTTCTTGTTTTATGAAACTCCCAAACAACCACTGTTATCAATTCTTAGAATGACACACCAGTTCTCACTCACTGATTCACTCCACCATCACTCCACCCTTACTCTATAGATCAAGTGATTGTAATCAATAAATAGTGTGGATGATCAGAGCTTGGGGCCTTCCCTGTCTCCTCCCAAGTAATGAGTGACAGCTCCCTGCTACCACTATCTCTCTTAATCTTTTTGTCATTCTTCTGTCACCACCGAACATGGGGTACCCACAGGTGATGTAGGGCTGGTTCCCTTCATGTTGGTAGATGGATGCAGATGTGACAAATATAGACAAGCTTCAAGAAGTTTGGTCCAAAAGGAAACAGAGAAATAAACAAACAGATGATGCCTAATATAATTCAGCTAAATATAATAGTGTATTTTTTTAAGATGAGACGCTAGAGCATGTCAGCAGATGGAAATCAACTACTATAAATCTGTAAAATTGGGTGACCAGGAACCAGGACTGGCTCTATCAGTATGGACCAGGCTAGACACACAGGGCCTTATACCCAGGTGAACATCACATTTGGGGTGTGTTTGGTGAGACAGGGTCTCACTCCGTTGCCCAGGTTAGCGTGCAGTGGTGCAATCACAGATCCCTGCAGCCTTGATCTCCCACCACCATACCCAACTAATTATAATATAATATAATGCAGAGCATTAAGCTCTGCAGTTGCTGTCTCCAAATTCCAACTGTCTCTTAGGGTCTCACAAACCCCTACCTCTGCATCCAGATATTGAGTACCTCAGAGAGTTCGATTTGGAAGCAAATGATGTGAAAATGTTCTTTACTATCCAGTAACATTCTTGTTATAGGGTGGTGGCAGAGATTGTCCAACAACCATAATGCATTTTATCATCAGATCAATCTTCAATTTAAACATGGCAGGACTGGACTGAGGCACATGAAGATTAAGCCACTGACCTTAAGTCAGATAGTCACATGACTAGATCCTGAATCTTGATCTAAAATGAATCCCATTTATTTCAGTTATAGCTATCCTCTTAGGATGGCCAACCAGAATGCATGTATAAAATTTAATAAACAAACATTGGGAATTGCTCTTCAGCAAGAATACATCAAACACTCATGATGTGCCTAACTCTAAATCTTACTCTCAGAGAGCTAAAAATAATTTCATTTCACAGTGACATTCATCTTCACTTCTGCTGTAACTCACATGCGTATGCCTTAGACCACATTATTAATGAAGTATTAGGGGTTCCATATAGAGCACCTTTTCTTCCCTGGAGTTAATCTTGAGCTTTGCTTAGCTTCTTCTACCCATTTGGATTCCAAGGACAACAGTTTGAATGCTTTTTATCCATTTATTTAACAATTCATTTTGATCCAGGTGAAGTGACTCACACCTCTAATCCCAGTACTTTGGGAGACTGGGGGCAGGTGGATCGCTTGAGCCCAGGAGTTCAAACCAGCCTGGGCAACATGGTGAGACTCCATCTCTACCAAAAAAAAATAATAATAATTTTTTTTTTTTTTTAATTTCTTGGGTATGGTGGTGGGAGATCAAGGCTATAGTGATTTTTGATTGCATCACTGTATGCTAGCCTGGGCAACGGAGCAGGACCCCATCTCACTAAAAACAAAAACAATTTATTTCACCATCATCGTCATCATCATTGTCATTGCTCACTCTTCAACCTTTTTTAGCTCAATTTAATTAATATGATACCTTGTCAGATAATTTTTATTTATTTTTATAAAATATTGAAGATTTTGCCACTCTGATAACTTCTTCATTTTCCATCTAGAGTATAACATACCAGGAAAAAGGCTCTAAAATAAGGCTTGAAGTATTATAAAGATCTTCTGTTTGTCTTATATTCCTAATCAATAACTAGAATTGGCATGCTTGCTTTCCTTAGTGGGATTCCTGGTAGTCCAGATATGATGTCAAGACTATCATACAGTCCTGAAATACCCTATAGTTAACATTTGTGGTGGTATCTGATATAAAGGTAGATGAACTTCACTGCAGCTATTTTTCGGAAAATGTGTATTTAAATTGCATAGCTAAGAGCAAGATTTACAATTATAGAAGGAATGCATGTGAGTTGTAGAAGCTCAGAAAATAAAATCAAGAAAGAATTACCAGCATGCCTCAGCCCAGAGATAACCATTGCTAATATTTTTAACTGTTTTCATTTGCAACCCCTATCTCCTACCCGCTGTTTTTCACATTTCTTGTTTAAATTTACTTAATTTAATTATTTATTAACTATGTTTTCCCTCTCACTAGAAAGTAAATTCCACGAGGGCCAGGGATTTCTGCTATTTTGTTCACCTTTGTATCCTCAAGGGTTGTTATATCTGCAACAACTCCATTCCCAAATAAATTTCACATTCTGACATACCAGGGGTTAGAACTTCAACATATCTTTTTGGGAGACACCTTTGGTTTCACGGCTGCTTCAACTCTTATCAACTCTATAAGTTTGAGAATGTTACACCTCTTCAAGTCAAGTGTTTCACTTGTGTTTTGGGGCTAAAAAGGCTTATATAAAATAATGCAGGTTAAATGCCTAGCACTTTGCTTCATATCCTAAGGTTTCCAAAGTGCTTTACTATTAGGTTTCTGAAGGATGTTTATGCTTAAAGTTTTATGTTAGGATTTCGGTTTAGAGCATAGCATGTTTTATTTAGAAGAAATCTGATTCTTAACATGGAATTCACCAGTAGAATTATGAGGAACACTGAAAATTATATACAAAGTTTACTTTGTGTATTTTCATTATTTTTTCTCTTTGGAAAAAAGACTCATGTATTCACCAAAGGAGTCCATGCTATCCCCCCAAATTTAAGAATGTGCTTGCGCCCATATTTAGCAATTCATGGTTGTCTTGGGATAGATTTATAGGACACCCGCAATTTTAAAGACTTAGCACTGAGTCAGAGAGAAAATTGTGAGGTATTTGCCAGGTGGATTGAGAGTGACCAACACTTTACAAGAGTAGATCTCAAAATGTGGTACTTTTCTTAGGTTATCTCATTTTACTGTCATCACAAATGGTGAAGAAATGGTCAGCCGCATTGATTTAAAGAGCAGATGTTGAGACTCAGCAAGGCGAGAAAACCTGTCCTGGTTCACACACGGGAAGAGGCAGAAGCAGAATCCTCACCTCACTTCTGTCTGCCTCCAAAGCTCAAGCTGAGTGCTTTACACTTCACCATATGTGCTCATCCTCTTACTAATTTGACTCTTAAAATAATCCTGAGATATAAACAAGAAAACTATTATGATTCCCTTATTTGAGTGAGAATATATGTCTAAAAATGATTTTTTAAACATCAGTCAAGATCACAAAGCCAGTGAGTGATAAAGTGATGGATCCTCTGGCTCCTATGGTTAGTTCATCCTTCAAAGAACAAAAATAGCCTTCATTTATTGAGTGTCTACTATATTCTAGATATGTTTTTAATATACATTATTATCTCATTTAATGTCCACCACATTCCTGTAAGATAAGTATCATTATACCTATTTTACATATCAGAAAAAATAAAAGCAAGATTTCTATGGAAAAATGCTGAATAGAATACATTCTTCTATGTCTATTCCTTTCTGAAGATCTTCCTAATATGATAGGAAAGAATTTGTCTTAAGATTTAAACCCACAAGACGAAGAGACAGGCAGGGGAGCTTCACTATCAGCAGTGCAGAAACTGGAAAGCAGACAGAAAACTAGAACCAACATAACTGAGTCCTGAGCTTCCAGAAGGGAAAGCTGAGAAACAACCAGCCCCACACCGTAGAACCCTCTAAAGACTCGGGAATTGGCACTGTCATGTGCCTCTAGAGCTAGAGGTGAAGGGGCAGAGCTGAAATATGTGAGATTGTTTAGATATCTATTTAAAAACTAGTCATGTCCCTTTTCCACCTTGGAAAAAGAAAAGGAAAAAAAATTCTCCATTCCATACTATGGTTTATCCTCTGGAGAGGAAGCTTTCTTAGTGGGGAAGTTGAGTGCAGAAGATGCCTTGCTGCAAATGGAGGGATTGGGTAGATAAATGCATGCTGGATACTGGGGCACCTGGCCTTCTCTTCCTGCTTGGATCTGATAATACTGGCAGCCAGGGACTCACCCTCCAGTAAACAGAATGATTGAATATTTTCGGGAAGTTTTGACCTATCCAAGGAGGAAGATGTAAAGTTATCAACATCGGAGATTTTCTAATTCAACATCCAGGCAATAGCTAGAAGCAACACTATATAAGCTTATTGCTGGCAAGAGCCACATCTCAGAATGTCCAAGCAGGGGTTTAGGTCTCCACACTTAAATATGAGTAGACAACCAAAGATTCTTAGGCATTTGGGAAAGCCCTCTAATATGACTGATAGAGACTAAAACAAATGAACAGGGAGAAAAGACTAACAAAAAGTGTCAGAGGTAAGAGAAAGCTATGACAATCAAAAAACAACCAGACAAAAACAAACAACAACAACAAAACATAGATACCAAGAAAATAGCTTTCAGAGAGCAAATATTTGCTTTGGGAAAAAAGTTACAGCATGAATGGAAAAATCCAAAGAAGATTTAGAAAATAAATTTAAAGAAAATTTCCAGAATAATAAGCAAACAAAGATATAAATTAAAGGGTAAATATGAGAACATTTAACAGCCAGGTGAGGGGTTCTAATTTCTAAATAATAGGCATAGAAAGAGAAAGAGAAAATGGAAGGGGTCAATCATTATTATATATTTTAAGAATAAGAGTCCAGAACTGGAGAACGTAAGTTTTCAGATCAAATGAACCTATTAAAAGCCCAGCACAATGAAAAAAATCATAAAATTCCAAAACATTCAACACAAGTATATAAGACTAGAAGGTTCTAGAGAAGAAAACTGTTACATCCAAAGAATCAGGCATCAAAATAGCTCTAGACTTCTCAATAGCAATGTGTGAAAAGTCGGAAAATAAGGAGAACAATGTATTCAGATTCTGAAGGAAAACAATTTCCAACCTAGAATTCAATAGTCAGCCAAACTATCAGTCAAGTGTGAATACAATAAAAATATTTTTCATGGATATATGATATTTCAAAAATTTATCTCCCATGCAATCCTTCTTACAAAGCTCTTGTAAAATGTTCTTCACTAAAACAAGAAAGAAGAGGGCATTGCATGCAAGAGCCAGAAATCTGTCCTTAAAGACGCATAAAGGAAATCCCCAGGGTGATGATGAAGGGAATCCCCAGAAGGCAGCTGTGCAGCAATAGAGACAAATAGTCCAGGCTGGATTATGTCGGAGAAGAGACATTTTCAGGAAGATGACAATGCACCAGAGCATGATGAACGGGAACTAGACAACTGGAGAAGAGTTTGGGATTGCATTAGGAAGGAGATATAGAAAAGTCAACATGTATAAAGAAGACAATTACTAATTCCAGGGAAAGCAGAACATTGTGCAAGAAAAGAAAACTAGTCATAGGTTGCTACAACTCAGTTGAGCATACCATTTATGTATTCATAATAATGGAAATACTGAATATTAATCTAATCAAGATTATTATGCCAGATAAACAACTGTATTGGAAAGATGGGGGCATGTTAGGGTAAAACCAAAGGAGGAAGAACATGAGCTAAATCCTCATCTACCACTTTGAATATTCAATAACTAATGACTAAAATGGAAAAGAAAGGACAATAAAATTATGCTCTTTAGGGACATGGTGGAGATCATTTAATGAATGGCTAAAGAGAAGTAAAAGTGGTTGCTTCTTGGCTGAGAGAGAATAGAAGGGGGATAAGGAGATCATAGGATTGTCATTTTATCCTTTTTAAAAAATAACAAATCTTTCAGAACTATTTGATTCTTTAAGCTTTATAAAAACATAGATAGCTATAGATATGTCGCTTGAAAAAACAATAAAAAGACTGAAATAGAGCAAAATATGAATCATGATTATCTTTGGATGGTTTTTTCTTCTTTCTACTTTGCTGTATTTTATACTGATAGCATAATATATATATATAATATATATATATATATATCCTTCTTGTTTACAATGATATATATCCTTCATTGTAAACAAGAAATTGAAGCTCAGAAAAGATGGATAAGTTTCCTAACTTCAAATATCTTGTAAGCGGTAGAGCTAGGATTCCGCGGCAAGTCTGTCTGACTTGAATCATTTTATCTTTCATAAAAGCATTCAGTCTTTGTGAGACTCTGAGAGGGAAAATTGTCATGCCTCACCATTCTCTCCCATCTCTGAAGGTCCATAGTGCCTCTTTTGTGCCCTACACAAACTAACTCTTGATTTATTTCATTGATTTATTTGTTTACTTACTTGTCTATCTATGCATTTATTAATATTCATCTAATTCCAGAAAGATGAGAGAATGGATTGCAAAGATATATATACTATAGCAAAATAAAATTACAAAAATGAAACAAGGGACATTTGATTATTCAAGTTTTGTCTTGTCAGACTTCTAAATGAGTCACACACAGTTTTCCTTTTCTGCTTAGAGGGGGTAGGTCTCCTCAGGGTGTGACTGAGTCCCAAGCTTCTTACAGTTTTCCATCAGTGCCTAGGAAACTCCTGGGTACACAAATACTCAATGAATATCTGTTGGTTTGACTTGCCAGCAAAGCTGTGACTTCTAGGGAAGTGACTTCAGCTTCTTTATCATCTTGATGTGACTATCTTAAAAGGGTGTAAGTGAGCCTTTCTTTGTAACTGACTGCATTTGAGAATGCAGCATGATAGATAAAACATTCATCTCATTCATGGAGAATTGTAAAATCCAGCAGAAGAACTCTCTTTTTAACCATTGCTTAAATCTTGTCCTTTTCCATCATTCCTTGGCAAATCATGCAATGTTCCTTATTAAAAATGGGTAAAGTGCCAGCAGGACTTAGAAGAGGGACTGATTCTATCTCCATTCTGACCAGGTATGCGGCAGACTGTAATTTAATGGCAGCACCTTTCTGTTACCATAGTGAGATACATTTATTTCTGTTCAAAGATCATGCAGCCCTGACAAAGCAAATACCCTCTGACTCCCAATGTTAATTATCCCTCAGTTGCTGCAGGATTTTCATCCATGTCCTCACTTAGGAGAGTTGGCGGTTGTGAAGCAGATGGGGGTCCACCATCGCAATGGTGGTCTTGATGCTTTGAGCTCAGAGTAAGTCAGTGCTTGAGGCTTTTAAAATGTAAATCCAATATCTACAGAGAAATCTGAAGCTGTAATATTAGAACAACATTCAAATGAAGACTTCATTGCCTAGCTTATTAAGGAGTCCTTTGATAATAGCATGTCGGTAAGACTTTTCTTAGAAGGTACATACTATATAAATGACAGTGTGCTAGGAAATCAACATAAAGGAAAATATTTAATATATTCCTCCAAATCCATCCTTTTTTGATAAACTTTAATGATGGTACGTCATTCCTTCATACCTTAATTTAAAAATGTTAATTATGCACCTGCTATGTGTCCAAAATGGTTCTAGGTGATGTGGATATAGTGATGAACATGACAGGCGCAGTGTTTGCCTTCATGGAGTCTATATTCTTGGCACTGTTGGTCCTGCGTGAAGTCCTAACATTATTTTGCTTAATACTTTGCCAAGAGTGACAACCTTATGGCCTGATACAAAAGTAATTTATCTGGTAACAATAGCAATAACGTAAATAGCAGTAATAATAATACATTATTGAGTTCCTATTCTCTGCCAAAAATGGTTGACAAGCACTTTTGATATGGCTTATTTTACCTAGTCCTGATTATAACCTTAGAACCTATATTGTAACTGATTAAAATTGAAAGAAGAAATTGAAATTCAGAGAGGCTAAATAAAGTTCATAGCTAATAAGTAGTACAGCCAAATACAAATCCAGAGTTTCATGCTCATAGCCACCATAATGTATTCAGAAACTTTTAGGACTCATCACAATATTAAAATCATGGAACTTGGAGCCACACAAAGTAAGATTTAAGTCCAAACCCCAACCCTGTGGAGTTTAACTTTTCTGGGTTTACATAACATATCTATAAAGTAGTCATAATAATATTACCACCTCATGTTGTTTTGGTAAGGAGTAAATAAGATAATGTATGTTTCTGGATATGTGGAAAGGTATTTGGATAGTGCCTATACATGTATATATGCTACTTAAGAGACAGTAATATAATTATTAACTGTGACTTAAGATGTGGCACAGTACAGGTTGCAGCAGTTCTATCATTAATCATTTACAGACACTAAATTGCTTCAAACACATAAGGATAGAGGCAAGGTGGAGGGGGAGATCTAAGAAATTGATTGAGTCAACATTTACCTAAATATCTACTGAGAACCTCGTCACCTCAGGGTTTGGGTCACTGTAAATCTGTCCTCCCTGCCCTCCTCTGCCTGACTGCCTTTGGAACTTCTATCCATTCTGCAAGGCCCAGTTAAAATGCTGCCCATCCTTGAAGCTTTTTTATCTTCTAAAGTATGAAGAGATTTCTCCCACCTTAGAACTCTTATAAACACCTGCAGACTAGTTTTAGGCAGGCTTTAACAAAATCCTCAAGGGATCTTTGAAAATACAGATTCCCAGGTCCAGCCTCCAGAGAGTCTGATTCAGATGAGGCCAGTGAATCTGACTTTAAAAACATGTATTTGTGTAATTTTGATGGGTGGACACATTTGGGAATCACGGCAGGACCTTGTGGCTCTTGATACATATACACTATATTGCAGTTATTTATTTATATGTTTCATCTCTTCCTGGGAAATTATCTTCTTGATACTCCAATGCAGAAATAAAATAAGAGAATCTGTAGGAAAGAATAGAATATCAAGTCCATTGCAGTGTTTTTCTGAGGTTGTAATCATGTCCTCTAGGATGCTTTGCTGGAGTTCCCTGGACTAGGTCAGGTTTTCCTACAACATGCTCCCATTACAGATCTTCCTACAGCACCAGTGCTTATATTACTTGGAACTTGAATCTATTTTGAGTTAAAAATTAAATTTTCAGAAGTATACTGAGATGCCTGCAGAGTAATCAAAATAGGATCTACATGGATAATGTATATTAAGTACTTAATTTCTCTGGGTTGCAGTATGTTCACCTAAAACAATGTCAATAATAGTAATACTGTTTCAGAGTTGGCACATAATTAAGATAATATATGTAACATATTTAAACTAATGATGGGTATTCCTTACATAAATGTGAGATAATAGCTACTATGAATTTTTATGTTGTCCCACTAGACTGTAGGCCCCCTGAGGGCAGGCAATCTTGGGCTTTTTTCTCCTAGGACGTATCACAATGGCTGTTACTTCATAAGCAGTAAGCAACTGTGTGTTGTTGTCAGTGGACATAGACCAAGTTCAGTGAGCAATGTCCTCGAAAGCCTCTACTGCACCTAGGACTTTCAGCTACACTGAAACAGAAAAATGAAATCCTCTCTGGACTGGAGAGCAGAAGCCAGACATATGGCCAACCAAACATTAACTGTTTCCATGTCAAATTGACTTTGCCTTTAGAGAATCATAGCTCTGAGGAGTGTCATGTTTAAGGAGCAAATTTGTATAGCAAATTAACATGCCAAAAAAGGCATGCAAGACTTTTACTTGATTATTTTCTCTCCTTTCTGGAGAATTTATCTTATTTTGGTCTTACGTTATCTTGAAATTTATCTTATCTTGAACTTATTCAGACATTGGTTTAATTTGCTATCAGTTGAGGATATATAGTGCACTGGAATTTAATGTGTTGTATATGTGAAATATTTACCAAGTAAATAACCTTATAAGCAAGAGATGGAGGACCTAATTTAAGAGGAGATTCTTGCAAGCACCAATAGTCACATTGGCATGACTGCATACAGGGAAATAATCAGTTGTTTTAATTTTTAATTTAGGCAGTAGCAGAATGGCTTTTTGGGAACTTTGGAATTTGGAAACCTTTTTATCCTACATATTGAATTTCAAAGATGTAATTTAGTCTAAGGCTGTATGCTAGAAAAAGATTTCAAAAACAAAAGCAGCAGCAATGACATCAAAAATGTGTGTCAAAACCTGTTGGTTTTAAACATAAGTACATCATTTAACAATCTTAAAGTTAAAAAAAGACTGTGAAAGACATAAACCCAGAGAGACAAACAAGAAAAAATTGACACCTTTAACTATATAAAATTTAAAATAACATTACTAAAAAAAATTTTGAGACAGGTTCTCTGTCACCAAAGCTGGGATGCAGTGGTGCAATGACAGCTCACTGCAGCCTTGACTTCCCAGGCTCAAGGGCTCTTATGATCCTCACATCTTAGCTTCCCAAGTAGCTGAGACCACAGGCATGCATCACCACACTCAGCTAATGATTGAGATGGAGTTTCCCTGTGCTGCTCAGGCTGAACTCGAACTCCTGGGCTCGAGTGATTCTCCTTCCTCAGCCTCTCAAAGTGTTAGGGTAACAGGTATGAGCCACTCTACGTAGCTTTAAAAGATTTTAAAATCAAAAGCCAAATGGACAACTTAGAAAAAATACTCCTGAGATATTTTAAATAGAGTTAATTTACTTACCATTTTTAAGTGTGCTTACATATCAAAAAAATCTAATAACTCATTAAAGATATACAAAGCATATAAAAAGGCAGTTTGCTGGAAAAAAAAACACGTACAAATATGTGCAGCTTCACTCATCATTAAAGAAATATAAAGTAAATCAATAATTCAATCTTTTTCACTTGTCAGATGAAGAACAGTTAATGTGGTAGTGTTGGCAAGGTGGTGGACCAAAAGTTATTCTTATATGCTTTTGATATGAGATTTGATGAAACATCTTTGAAAAGCCAGTTGTCAATATCTATAAAATTAGAATATTCACATATTATCTGCCCAGCATTTCCACTTTTATCAACTTTGCTTATAAACATAGACATAAAAGCCTATCAAGAATGCTCAAGGTATATTGGTAATCATAGATAATTAAACCATCTTTCAAAATCCATCAGTAAGTTAAATATTTTATGGTACATTTACACAATAAAATACAAATTAACTACTTAAAATAATCAGATCTACATGTGATGTCATGAATGGACTGAGGCAATACATTATATAGAAAGGGTTTAACAATGTATGCTCCCATCGGAATGATAGTATGGTCCTGCTGTTAGGAAGGAGTACGTATATGCAGAGAGGATCTCTTAAAGGATACATAAGGATTTTTTAAATAATGGTTGCTTCATGGAACTGAAACTGAAAACTTGGAATGGGAAGATAGCTTATTTTTTATTGAATAATTGTTGTACTTAAAAACAAATTTGTAATTTTTAGTTTTCAGTGGACCAGATATATTGCCTCTGGTTTATAATGTCTTATCTTCAAAGCCACCTGAGTTAGGTTTAATTAGTTCCATTTTACAGATGGGGACATTGTGATCTGAAAGACTAACTGTCTAAGGTTACACAGCTGGTGTCCTTGTTCCATTATCAGTAGAAAGATTTACATAAACAGTGAGATGTGCTGTTCTCAATGGCCTCACATATGTTCAGGATTTGGCTCTTGCTAAATCTGGAATCAATTTTTCAGAAAAAAAATAAAATCTTTTACAAAGATTTTTTACCTCTAAAGTAGAAAAAAAGGCGGGGGGGCTTCTTGCCTTAACTTCTACAAGGGTCTTCTCTGAAATTCCAAGCATCAGGGTGTTATAACAGACTCTTAAAAAGGGTTTTCTTTTTTCTTTCCTTTAACGTTGCTTATTGCACAGCATGTTGAGACTGAGAAGAGGGTAAGTGAAGTAAAACAAAGGAAATAAAAAGTATCATCACTGGGTTTCAGAATCAGCATGGTTTATGCTAAGGGAAAGACTTGGAAAACTTGATTAGACATATAGTTCTAAAATGATACAGGAAGAAATCCCACCTAGCTTCCCCTGATTCTACCTTTGGGATAGGTAGGTATGTTATACAGTAAGAATAACATTAAGACGACTGCTATAAAAATAGTGGTTAAGAGCCTGGGTCCAGAATGAGAAAGGTGGATATTGAATTTATCTGAGTGCAACTAGGCAGACTCAAGTGAGTTGATTCTACCGACTCCTCCACTCAAATATTGGGTGTGGCTTTGCAAAAACGTTCAACCAGTTATCCACATGGTTGTTCTTACTTTCCATGTGACTATAATAAATACATTCTCACCAATGAGTGGTGTGTAATTTTAGTGTTTGAACCATTTTTTCCCAAATAATAGTTTCTAGATGCAGTTTATGAGCCTCATTGGGTACCCGCACTAAGTAGAAATAATTGTCTGTTGGACTTTTTGAAAGACTTGTTTTTCAAAAATGTATCTTTCTAAAGGATTTTTATGTGTAGTTTTGACTAAACAAAGCTGTGCCTTACTTCCTGTTTTTAAAATCTAACCTCAACATTAATAAATCATTATGCTAGTTATAACCATACAAATGATCTCATCTCTCTGAGCCTAAGTACCCGTAACTATATACACTATAAGGATGTGAAGAAAGTGACATAAAAATGCAACATGTACTGACTACCCTCATAAACGAATGCCTCATGAATATAGAATTTCTCTGTCTGGTTGATTAGTAAAGAAATGTGTACCCACCTAAAAGAAAAACTCTGAAATAAGTACTTTTCAGATATTTATTTTTTTAATATTCCATGTAATTATCAAGTTAAGGCACATTCAACTTTTTCTGTTAACCTGATATACCTCCAGGCAACTTTTAGGATACTGTACAGATACAATGACTATGAAGGCTGGGATGAAAAGACCCGTGTGAAGCAGGACTCAGAGGCACGTAAGGGAGGCCTCAAAGTTACCTCTCCCTTGCCTGTTTTCCTGCAGGCCGTATACCTTAGCCCATCTCTGTCAGTGTGAGTGAGAACCAGGCTCTGCCTTTGTCTACATTAAACCACTACCTTCAAGGCCCCACAAAGACCCAGTGTCTCCAGACCCAGTGTCATCTTCTTTTTTTTATTTTTGAGATCGAAGTCTTGCTCTTTCGCCCAGGCTTGAGTGCAGTGGTGGCTCCCTACAACCTCTGCATCACAGGAATTCTCCTGCCTCAGCCGCCCAAGCAGCTGGGATTACAGGCACACACCACCACACCTGGCTAAGTTTTGTATTTTTAGTAGTAACGGGGTTTCACCATATTGACCAGGCTGGTCATGAACTCTGGCCTCGTGATCCACCTGCCTTGGCCTCCAAAAGTGCTACCGTTGCCAGAGCTCCATGAACCAGAATGAAAGTTTTAGAACATAATACAAGGATAAGACCCAACAAGTAAACACCACTAAGGTTAACTTTGCTTTAGAGGTCAGAGAAAACATTGCAAGGACACCACACCATAGACTATGAAAACCCCAAATGTGTTGAAATGATGCTGTTACCACATATCTCCCTGTTGCCTGATAATACCCAGGTGTTACTATGGCAGCTCAAGGTGGTATTTGCTGCGAGCTATGATGCTTATTAAGAAGTAGTAGCACTACTAGTAAAAGTAGTTAGTTCCCGGCAATATTCTATGCACATGACCCATTTCATCTTCTTATAAACCTTGTGAGGTACATCTTATTTTTCATCCTCATTTTATAGATGCAGAAAGGGACTCAGAGAAGTAAATTTCCAAGATTACATAGCTATTTATTGTTGGAGCTGAGATTTGAATTCAGGTTGTCTGTCTTCAGGGACTATGCTCTTAATCTCAGCAGCCATCAGACTTTTCTGTAAAGATCCAGCTAGTAAGTATTGTGGGTTTGTGGACATTCTTCACTGCATATCCATTGGTTTTTAAAATAATCTTTTAAAAATTCAAAAATCATTCTTAGCTCATAGACTACACAAAAACAGACTGCAAGTCCAATTTGGCATTTACTGTTCATATTCATCAAGAGTTTAAGAATATAGTGGGACACTATTCCACAGTCCCCTTAGGCAAATCCTATATGTTTATAGTACTATTCGATTTTTGTTAACAAAATAAGCCATAATTCTGACTTCATCTCTCTCTCTCTCTCTCTGATTTTGTCTGAATTTATGAGGTTTATTTGCATTTTCAAGTTAGTCTTTCTGCTAACTAGTGATTCTATTGTTGAACATTTAAGAAGAGACTGTCAGGATTGAATAAGAGAGCCTCTTCCAGTCACTTTTTTGTTTTTTGGAGACAGGGTCTCACTCTGGTTCCCAGGCCAGTATGCAGTGGTTCAATCACAGATCACTGCAGCCTCAGCTTTAAGTTCAAGGGATCCACCTGTCTCAGTTTCTGAGCAGCTGGGACTACAGGTGTGCACCACCTTGCCTAGATATTTTTTTAATTTTTTTGTAGATATGGGGCCTCACTATATTGCCCAAGCTAGTCTCGAACTCCTGGGCTCCAGCAATGCTCCTGCCTCGGCCTCCCAAAGTGCTGGGATTACAGGTGCGAGTGACTGCATCCAGCCTCTCATTGTCACTTTTAATCTATCATTGGCTCTCTTGTTAGGTTGTATTTTTATACAAGGAAGTGATTTTAGGCAGTATGGCATTAGACTAGAGAGGCTGTGTTTTTCCTTGATAAAGGCATAAATAAGATGAATTGGCTGTAATTAGGCTTGTCCCTTTTCTGAGAAGTGACATTTGGGAGGTCACATTTAGTTAAGGCAGTTTTGCTAGTATAAATTTACCAGGATCCTGAAGTGTAATCCTGTGTTATTTTTGGTAAGGTTAAAATGGTTCATAAAAGGAAGTGGTTCATGAAATTGATTGATATCAAGATGGAACTTCATGCTTTCTAGGTACCTGCTGTATCCTTGGAGATTTAAAATGTCATCACAACATTCTAGGCTAGACTGCTAGTGGACAAATCACAGTGAGTTACTGGATTTGCTCAAGATAAAATCTTGAACTTGCAAATAAATCCTGGTCAGCTTTTTTTAACACTCTCATGGTAAATAATACACAACTACGATTCATGTAATGGGCAGAAGAGAATCATTGCTTTCATTATTTCAGTATGAAACTCAAGAGAAAACATACAGAAGTGTTTTTAAAATTATTCTGACCACAACCCAAGGCAAAACACATACCAAACAACATATTATGACATAGTAAATAAAGCTGGGATTGTATATATATATATATATATATATATATATATATATATATATAGTAAATAAAGCTGGGATTGTATATATATATATATATATGTCTACTCAAGTATATGAAATAGAAACAACGGTTTCAGCAGCAGTATGACTCTTACTACATTTGAGGCATTTCTGGTATTTTCTATTCTATTTCATTAAATTTTTAGTACCTCTTATTATTGCTAAATTTATAACTCATTAATGGGTTTTGACTCCCAGTTCAAAAGCACTGCCTTAGAGAATCCAAATGTTCACACTATCCATATTTATAAGAACTAATTGTTTTGGTGTTCTCGTGTATTGTTACGGCTTAGTTTGATTTATTTGCTAAGACCTGCCTTGTGAGAACTGCAAAGAGTTATATCTTCAACTACCTAAGCCAGGAATTTACTGAAGTGGCAGGGGACCCAGAGTGAGCAAAATGACTTATCATCTCCACCCTCATTGAGCTTATGCTGTAGTGGATGAAATAAACTCAGAATCCAAGGAATTTTAGAAGAGAAGTTATTCCTTTGAGTAACTATGTTAAATAAGTAAACAGCATTAGTAGTACTTTCTTAGTAGAAGGTATTTTCTTCTGATCTAGAAGAGTCAGTCCAATTTTTTCTGATGAGAATATGGAGGCTCAAAAAAAATCTGTCATTTATCTCAAGTCTCTTCATTCCAAGTATAGGATTATTTGTAATATACATGCTGCCTCACATGATTGAGTGGGTTTTGTGCTCAAAAGAATGTGAATTTGGAGTTCAGAAAAGAAAATGATTAAGTAACATCACTAAACTGTTTGACTCTCAGAAATCTTGAAAAGACTTTGAGAGGCACGCTTGCCAAACTTTTTGCTTCAGAAGGAGCTTATCTAATTATTCTGGATAATAGAGACAAACTAGGCCTTTTAAAGAGAAAAATTACACCATTTAATGTTTCACAATCTTTTCTAATTAAATTCATAAAATCCCTTATTTGGAATTTAACTCATCTAAAACTCTTAAAATCCCTTATTAGAATTTAACTGATCTAAATTCTTATTTCAAAAACCAGAAAACAGAGTCAAACATATTTTTGGTTATCAAGGAAAGAAACCAAAGATTGTCACCTGCACGGGAGAATCTATAATTTGTTCTTCTCATCACTATACATTTCATGAGCATTGACTCAAAAACCCATGCTAACTATAAACTAATCAACTATTGCCTCTTCTAGGGACTGAAGTTTTAAAATTGCAGATGTGAAGGATCGACTCTATTTCAAAGTAGTATTCAGTGGACTTCTGCACATACATCCATTCTAATCTGTTACATGTCTGTACTTTGGAGATCAGTTCATGCTACACACTTAGAGATGTAATAGTTTTCTACTTGGGAAAATTGAAATTACTTAGATACAAAAGAATGGTCATAGTAAGAAAATAGGCAAGGAGAACATTTTAAATTTCTGATCTTCAGTAAAGCCATATATGTGATGCACCTGGGAGCAGATCTTTCTGAAGTCATTCTGTGCTCAGAGATATTTCCCCTTACCTTGCTGCCTATGTCAAATTCTGTTATGTTTTTACAGCCCCGTGACCTCTCTTCTTAACTTGCAGCAGGAGCTTGAATTTTCCATTTACTTTCGTGGCTATTTAATCCATAAAAGTCTGTCTATTTATAGGGCCTCGCTTGACTACAGACTCCGTAAACTCCAAGATTCTATTTTTGCTTTTTGATTACTATATTCCCAGCAATAAGCACTATGATTAATACATAATAAGTGTTCAATAAATGTTTATTGGATGAATAGATTGGCATTTTAATATAGTCTGAGATCATATTTTAGACAAGATACTTCAGTAGTCCAATCTTTATTATTTATTAGCTACTAAAGATAAATTGATAATCACTCATGATATTCTTCTTTTTTGTTGTTTTGCAGTCAACTTTGACCACTTCGAAATTTTGCGAGCCATTGGGAAAGGCAGTTTTGGGAAGGTGAGAACCAACTGAAATGATTAACTACCAGCAGGGCTGTGTAGCCCAGGGAACAGAGGATCCAGAAATGTTCACATTATTGAGTTGCTGGGACTACAAGGAAAGATGATTAAGTGAAAATGTTTTATAATGGATTTTTATAAAATTGTCACTACAGTTTAAGGAAAGCATGTGATAGGCAGCTACATAATGAACACATACTGTTCTCAGAATAATCTCATTAAACTCCAATCTGTTTACTCTTACTAACCTTTAAGGCTTTTCTCTCTACCTTAAGGAGATGAGGATTTCAGAATTGTTTTCAGATTATATGAACTGTACGCCCAGTAATAGTTGTCTTGTCAATAGAAGAGTTAATTATTTTCACGTGGGAAAGAAGCCACCTGATTTCTATTTCAGTTTCCTCATTTGTATAATGTTTTTATCTTAAGAAATATACATATTCAGTCTGACATTTTTGCAAGAACCTTACATATTCAAACCCTGATTACTAGTTTCTCAATGAAGGCATACTTTAAGAGACTAGTATTTCATATTAAAGTTGCATTTTAAAATCATTTGCTGTTTACTTTATCAGGTATTATATAGACCTCTAAATAAATTAAAAAAACATAGACATATTTAGTGTTTTTCCAGTCCTTAAAGTCCTTTTTGGTTATATCATGTATGGTTGTAAAACAGAAATTCTTTGCACAGTATTATTCAACTTGACAGTTTAGTCATGTCTATTTCAGTCACTCAAAGCAGGATTGAGGATGTTACTTGTTATTGGAAGATTCCTGACATGGAGGCAGCTATTTTCACCAAAATGCTGTCTTAAAAACTCAAAAAGCAAAACCAGGCAAAATTGTTTGAGAAAAAAGGGATCCAAGAATTGAACTGGTGCATGGAAAAGAAAATGAAATTTTTAATCTAAAATCATAGTTAAGTGGGAACTTTAACATCATATAATTTACAAATGTTAAAGATCCAAGCCACAGCAAAGAACATAAAGATCCAAGCCACAGCAAAGAACATGTCTTGTTCTGTCTCTCATCACCATGATCCATTATCTCCCTAAACACTCTCTCACTCGGGTTTTCACCATTAGGTCTGCATTGTACAGAAGAACGATACCAAGAAGATGTATGCAATGAAGTACATGAATAAACAAAAGTGTGTGGAGCGCAATGAAGTAAGAAATGTCTTCAAGGAACTCCAGATCATGCAGGGTCTGGAGCACCCTTTCCTGGTGAATCTGTGGTGAGTAGTTTTACTGGACCTCCGAATAGAGATACTCCTGATATTGTTGAGCTAGGGGAGGTCCCCAAATGCCTCTGGGACCTCAACACTGGCTAATATCCAGGCTCTTGATGTAATTGCAAGAAAGAGTTCAAGGATGAGTTGGTAAACAGTGAAAGTACAGAGATTTATTGCAAAGTGAAAAGTACACACTCAAAAGAGGGGAGCGTGGGTGGACTTCAGGGAATGTCATATAAGGGAGTTTAAGGCTGCTGCCATAACAGGTTTCTTTAACCAAGGGGTGAAACATTTGTGAAGATTCCTAAAAAAAGATGGAAATTTCTTGGAACTGCGGTGCCACCTATCTTTACACCAAATATGAATGTTCCTGGAACTGTCATGGTGCTGGCGGGTGTATGATTAAATATGTTAATGAGTGTATGGTGAGGTCCTAGGTGAAACCTGGGTTAAATTCAGCACCACGGAGAGGACCCACAGACCCTCTGAAGGAAGCAGACTGCTCTCCCAAACATACACCCCCACAGGAAAAGCTGAAGATCTGTTTGCTGGAGAGACCCTCCTCTCACAAACATACACCCCCACAGGAAAAGCTGAAGGTCTGTTTGCTGGAGAGACCCTCCTCTCACAAACATACACCCCCACTGGAGAAGCTGAAGGTCCGTTTGCTGGAGATGTTTCTGACTTTACCTGGAGCTAAGTCAATTTGGAGAGCCCAGTGAAATACAGGGTAGGAGAAGCAGCAGAAAGGCCCTGGGACATCGCTGGGTCCCCAAGTAGGCTGTTCTTGCCTGGCACCACAGGGATCCAACAGGCGAGGAGCAGGAGGTAAAACTACACAGGGAGA